>VWYP01001869.1:0-33388 GCA_013400435.1 Pycnonotus jocosus | reverse complement strand
GTGGTATCACCCTGTCTTGTCAATCACCCTGGTTGACCCTCTCCTATTGGCAAGATGCCAGGGTGCCAACCTTCCCCATTGTATTGTAGCATAACCTTGGCCTTGACCACTCCCCTCTAACTTCCCTATTGGACCTGACACCCCCCTGGTTCAGGTATCACCCGAGGTGATAAAAAAGGTGAACCGGCCATTCTCAGCCATTCTGCCTTCCATCCCACATGGAATAAACATCTCCTAACCAAAGCAGAATCCTCTCTTCATTTTACCAAGCCTCAGACCATGTGGAGCCTAGAGATTGAACCCCCACGAATTATCAAGGGGAGCAGGGCAGAAAGACCTCAGCTAGCCGGAGCAAAAAGCCCTGAACACCCACTGAAAAAGGAAAAAGGAAAAAGGAAAGGAAAAAGGAAAGGAAAGGAAAAAGGAAAGGAAAAAATGTCTCTCAGGAAGGGGTACCAGCTGAAGCAAAGAGACCTCATCTAAAGAGCTCTAGTAAGAGTGACAATTATTGACAATGTAACTCTTCCAGAGTGCCCCTTGTACTCAAAGGCAGACCTATACAGATATCAACAAGATCAACTTACAGATTGATTCTTAATTGTAAGACTTTTGTTGGAACTACACTTCTGTGAAAAAACCCTCTTATTTCAGGTCTTGTTGAATGGTTCCTGAGAGGTTTTAGATTGAGGGTTGCAGCATTTCATGACTTTCCAGAAGGAAAGTTGCCTTTGTAACTAGACAATGAACAATTCACACTCTACAAAAGAGAGTTAAAAGTAGAAGAGATCACCTAAATGCATAGAATCAGGATTGTTTTGTAGTCTGTGGTTTCTAATATTGCTGTACCTGTGGTTTTATGTTATTGGTTGCTATTAAGCTCAGAAGAAATAATTATTTTGTCTGAAGAATAAGAGCAGGGAAAAGGTATTACTGTTGAACTTGAAGGAAAAAAAAGTCAATAAGTTTCTTCTATCCTTTTGTATGTAGCTGTTGATGTTTTAAGATATGCAGCACTGTAAAACTGTGTAGATGAAATTAGAGCTAATAATGCAACTGGTTTGAAATCATAATCAATGCTGTTTTCTACACTGCAAGTGAAATAGAAACAGAAGTTGTATTGAGTATAAAGAAAATAAGTAGCCATTATGAGACCATGGGATTATTTTTAGTCCAAGAGCAGGTCTTTTTATGGCATTGTCAAATTTTATCTGCATACTTTTAATGAAAATTGATCCCAGTATAATACTGTATGATGGCCCTCATGCCATTGTCTTTCAGGTAGCACTTCAGGTGTAGGTAAAATATAGAGGTCTAGTCAAAGGTGGACACTTTGGATATGTTTTCAATACTTCTTGCGATGTACTGATTGCTACATATTCGTTGTTTAAAATCTTATTTATTTAATGGTTGGCTAATTGCAGACAAAGAGGCAGGTATTCAGGGAGATAAAGGTTATTTCTCTCACATTTCAGACTGGATCTCTGTTGAGTTATAGGATCTTTTTCTGACTAAATTTCAATCTGAAAGAAAAGTGGCAATAATGAAATTTAACTAATTTGTGGTACACTTTCACATGTAGAAATGAAAATTGCTCCATCAGAGATAACGTTTGGTATAATTTTTTCTCTGCCTGGCTTTTTTTGTTTCTCTTCTGGGACCCTCATCTCAAGTTTGGTTTTTAAGATAACTTACAGCAGATTTATTAGTCATTTATAGTTCATATGCAAATAAGGAATTAGTGACATTCTGAAAAAGTATTTGGAAGATCCTCATTAGATTAGTAATAGCAATAAGGCACAATATTCTCCAGCAGTTTCACAATGTTTTACAGCAGTTTTCCTTCAGAAGCACAGAAATAAGAAAGTTATTTTGTTTCTGTTGATGCGATATGATCCTAAACCAAAATGGTTCTGAAAATAAAGTTTGTTTAAGGGCAAAGAATTGGAGGAATTTATGGGGTAACTGCATTGAGAGTTCAAATCTTTGAGTAGGTAGATGGGAATATAAAAGGGCCAGACTACTGTCCTTGTTGGGACCTTCCTTGGCTGCACCTATATTATATCTGACCTGGCTCTGAGTCTGATCGTTGTAAAACCACTCCACTGATTTAGAGTCAGAGCTTAGGGTAGCTACAATCACTATGCCTTCATATATAAATCATATGATTATAGGTATTTTCTGTTTATATACTTTTCTCAACTGCTGGAATTCTGCATAATATTAATCTGTCTCTTCTGAGAGCGCAGTAGATAGAAGTGGTTGAGGGAATTTTTTGTTTCCTTTGCACTTAGAATATATTTAAATTTGTCATTTTCCAAGCACTTTTTTCTTGCTTTAAACAAATTAAAATGAAACAAAACTAATCCCCAAATTTCCAGAAATTCAAAATCCTCTTCCTGCTGCTCTTGAGAAATTTTCTTCATGTGGCATCTACAGATGCATCATTCATGTTTGGTCCAAGAACACTGCTTTCATTTTTGCATGACTTCCCCTTCCAGACACTGTCATTTTATTGTGTCAGGTGGCAGATTGCTCTTCTCCAGACTGAACAACCCCAGCTCTCTCAGCCTGCCTCCATATCAAGAGATCCCCCAGCCTCTGGACACCTTCACAGGCTCCTCTGGAATTGCTCCAGAGAAATTAACCCAGAACAGAATGTACGGATTCATGTGGGTATCCCAAGAGTGGAGCAGAAGGGCAGAATTCATTCCCGTGCCCTGCTGGCCATGTTGCTTTGGATTCAGCCCAGGAGAGGGTTGGTTTTCTAGGCTGCAAGTGCACGTTGTTGGGTCATGTTGAGCTTCTTGTCCACAAACAAGTCCTTCTTCCCATGGCTGCTCTCAATCCATTTTCCACCTAGCCTGTATTTGTGCCTGGGATTGCTCTGATCCAGATGCAGGAATTGCACTTGGCCTTGTTGAACTTCAGGAGGTTTCAAAAGCCCACTTCTCAAGCACCTCAAGGACCCTCTGGATTCCCATAAGCAACAAATTAGCTATAATTTACAACATTCTTTCCCTAATACCTTGTAATTTTCTGCTGGGACAGGATTCATTTGATGGAGACATACATGAGCACTGTAAAGCCTTCCAGAAACACTTCTCCACTAGTGTTTATAATAAAAGGCAATTCTCCTGAAACATGAAAGGAGAGATTTTGAAGCACTTAGTCTTTTCACATGTTGTGGCACCATGGGCTAGGCAATGCTTGAAGCACAGTTTCCATGAAATTTGTTTTCTTTCTAGCTGTTTCAGAAATGTTTTTTCTCTTTTTGTCTTTTTGTTCTAGAAGGTAATTTTAATCATTGAAGTCAAGGAATCTCAACAGATTATTATCTATCCTTTACTTTCTGCCTTATAGCCTGTTGCCTCCTAGCTGACTTTAAATATTTCCTTATAACAACTCACTGCTCCTGAGTGATATATATACTTTCAATTGCTGTCCCGATACATATGAAAAAAACTGGGTTTGGCTCTGGTCTGACAAACTCAGCACCAGTTCTTTATTTTTTTTCTTTGAGATATGAATAAAAATTGCTGGTATATATCATAAAATGTATGAGGTGAACCAACTGATAAGATAGGAGTATAGCTTTCATACATTCCAGTGCTCATCTAGTTGTGTATGGATTTCAGAATTATTTTAAATGTATCAGTCAATGGCTCTGGGGAAAAGAAAAAAAAAAAGAAAAAAAAAAAAAAAGTGAAATTTCCCCAATTTCCCCAGAAATACGATCTTTCTTTATTGTCTTAATTATAATCAATTATCAACTATACACAGTGCATGTCAACCTAGGCACTCGAGAGGCTGAGTATTAAGAGTGTATTAATTTGATATGACACTGAGACACAATAGTAGCAGCAATTTAGTGGTGAATATTTCTGGGACTAATTCAATCAAGAAATACATTTCATTTCTGTGATATACAAGAGGAAGCACTTCTTACAGTGTCTGCTATACTGCTACTTCTTTCTTGGGGAATCCAGTGATCTTGAGTTAATACGTGTGGAGAATCATTTGTACTATAAAAATCCAACAGTCAGTGAAAGAACTTGAACTGAATATAGAAAAAAAAAAAAAAGAGAAATGGGAGAATGTCTTCTCTGACTTTCAAGTTTCACTGATATGGAGGAAACAATACTCACTCAATTCTTTAAAGAGACTTTTACAGCACTGACGAAACTGCTATCCAGGCAAGCCTATTTCTAGTGTAATCACTCTGCTTTCAGAGGTGTGCCCATCAACTGCTGGTCCTGCAAAAAGACATTGATGACCATCTAGAGGTCTTACACAGAGCTGCTCTGGATGCTAAAGTGAAACTGTACAGAACTAGATTTGTGCAAGCAATGCAAGCATGAGTACAATACATTTCCATCTGCTTGAATGGATTTTTAGATCAGGAACATAAAATAACTGCCAACACAGCCTAATGCTTTGCATTTCAGAGCTATTACTTGTTGACTGGGGTAGCTCAAAGAATGAAATTGGACCGCATTGTGCACTGCAGTACAAATTTTCAATATTTTTTTTTTAAGGAAAATGGGTACACAAAGTGTATCATTAACATCTGAAAGCCAAGCCGTGCACTATAAAAAAATGCTTGCAAAGGATATATTGGCATTTAACCTCCCAGTTTCATCAAGTCTTAACTCTAACACAGGAAAAGTTAATTACATGGTGCTTTAAGTCTCCATAAAAGATCAATTTCCTAGTACTATACTGTGTAGCAGCAGAGGTTGGAAAGGTAGCATTTTGAATAGGAACATGCTTTTAATAGTTGATTGGGGCAAATCATAAGAGGTTCAAAGTGCATGCTTGGTAATGAGATTCAATTATTTCCAATGAGAATTTTAAGCCACCTTCGAGACACGACTTTTGCTTACTGTAAGCAAAACTAATCTTTGAAAGTATAAAAATGTCACTCACCTTTTTATTGTGTTGGCTTAGAAAAAGGTCAGATCTAATAAAGATTGCTCTTCTTGACAAATAACACTTAATGTTTCTTTACCTTCAGCTTATGTTGTGTTGTAAAATCAGATTACTGATATGATAGCCTAGTGGTACTTGACCAATAAAAAATGGGTCCAGTACAGCTACAGAATGTATATAGAAGAGTCTTAATTAAAATATTATTTTAAATAACATATATGGGTGCTGGGGTTTTTTTTATTTTCTGATACACCAAGTCCAGCAAATTTACTAATACATGAAAAATGGGGGAGGAAGGGTTGTCCTCATGACTGTGAAATCATGCAATAAAGCTAATAGGAAAAATGTATTTCCATCAGAGTATGTTCCCTGTAATAGTAGAGTTCATCATAAGAAATACACCTACCTGAATTCAACTCACAGCATTAGGAGAGGAAAAAAACCCAAGTAAATAAATATCAACAAAAAGCACTCAAAGACTCCTTGGTTAATGTGAGAGAGGGAAGGATGAGTTAGTGGCTTATGATTTGGGGTTGTTGTATTCAATTCTCCATTCTGCCATCGCCTTCTATTGTAAAGCTAAGTCACTTTCACTTGGACCCCCAGAAGAGCTTTGATGTAGGGTTAGTTCAAGATGTAAAGATGCTGATACAAATGTACATATGTGCCAAAAAAAAGTGAAAGCCCAAAATACCCAAGTTTATGTTAACGTAACATAACATCCAGAGTAAATTGATTGAGGAAAAAAGCTGATGTAAAGTCAACACGAAAGGTGATTCCAGGAGCGAGTAAATTAAGATTATGGCTAGATTGTTTCTTTCTGTAATGTTAAAACCAGGTAGTAGCTAAAGCACTTTTGCTCACATGTGCTCCTGGGCAAATCTTCCATGTGATTTTCATTTTTAAATAATTCTGAAATAATTCATTCTCTACTCTGGTGATTTTAAAAAAAAGTGCAGCACGATAAACAGAAATGCCTCAAAATCTACTTCAAAGTTCCTCATCTAAGCTAAAATATTAATATAGATTAATTTAATAATTTAATGCTATATCATTGGAAAATGGTGAATTGTAATTATGGACATATAAATAGAAATGTCAAGAAGTCAAAGTTAATTATTCTGCATTTATTTAATGGGATATCTTTATAAATAAACTGAAATATATTTAAGAATAAAAATTAAGAAATGTCAGAAAAGCCTAAAATAATTATTCTGCTTATGTTGACACTTGGATATTGTGTCAAAGTTTGGGGATACACACCTTATCACACTTGTAGACGAGTAATAGAGAGGACAGAGAAAACCACTGATGATCTGTCGTGGTTTGAGCCAATGAAAGAGTTAGCTTTTTGATTGGCATGTCATTTGGCCACTTGGGAAAAGAGGAGGTTCGACTTTGGAGAGCATTTCTTGGTGGTTTTTTTTTCGAGTCTGTCTCTTTTTTTGACTTCCGGCGAGGGGGAAGAGCAGAAGTCTCCGTGAGTTGGATGGCCCGGGCCAGGCCTCGCCGCCCCCTCCGGGGCGTGCGGCGAGGCGAGCCCGGGCCGGGTCTCGGTGGGGAGAGAAAAGATGATCTGTCCCCTCCTCCCCCATCGGCTGCTGAGGGTAGGGGTGGAAGCTGCAGCGGAAAAACCTGTGCTGCTCCGAGCTGTTTCCGATCTCTCGGAGTGAGTTTCTCCCCCCCCCCCTCCCCCGCGGAGCGCCAGCCACGAGCTTTGACCTTGGACGGGCTGCAGCTGGGAGAAAAAGACCTAAGTAGATTTAACTATTTCTTGGCAACATGAAGCCTTTAAGACTTAACTCTACCCAGTGAGAGAAGGAATACAAGGTGAACATAGAGATTGTCCAACATGGAGTCGGTGGAGAGAGGGAAAGAATTGGGAGGAAGGATAGAGGAGTTGTTTTCTGGTTGAACTTTCTTGTTTAATCTATGGAAATGAACTCAAGGTAAATTATCCTTTAAAACATGAGGAAATATGCATCTGGGGAAATGATTTGTGGATCTTCAGCAAAGGTGTGTGTGTGATGGACTGAGTCCATGAGATGCCTGAATAGAGAGGAATGAGAGACCTCTGCATCAAGGTGAAGAAGTAGAAAAATCCTTTGCTTTGGAACTGTTCATTTTTAAAAGGTGACACCCCAGATGTCTGAAGCACCTCTGACCCATAAGCAGCTTGGAAAACTGCTAATGGGAGGAAGCCACATAGAAGCAGGTTTTTTTCTCGGGCGGCTGTTTCTGTGAGAGTTCAAACCCACCAGAGAACTGTATTAAGTGGTTGGTGGGAAGAAGATTCCGAGATGGAATAAGAAAGGCTCCTCTCCTAAAGAATTGTTGAAAGACTATATTTAAATGGTGAAACTGACTGAAAATCACATCTTTTGAGTCTCTATGTTGTTTGTAAGAAAGCGAACAGTAGTAGGGGGAGGAGAAGGGTTTTGAAGGTTTCATTTTCTTCTTTCTGTTCCTTTTTTTTCTTTTTCATAGTGTGTGTTAATAAACTGTTTGTAGTAGTAAGTGGAGCCTGTCTTTGCCTTTTCTTTGAAAATCCCATCTCATTTTTGGTAAATTAAATTTGGTAGATTTAAAACCATAACATTATTTGGTGGCCCGTACGGGGAGCAGGGTGATATGTAGCCCAAACCTTGACATGATCAAAACATCAGAAAATGTGAGCTAAAAGTAGACACTTGTGTGAACTTAATTTCTTTTTTTCCTGCAAAGTGCAGTAAGATTTCTGTTATAGAGAGCAATTTATTGTTTTCTATGTTCCAAAGGAGAAAAAGAGGAAAAAACCTGTTGCTAGTAAATAGCCAGTACCGTAACATTAAGGACCTTTCTTCATTAGAGATTTTTAAGAGTAGGGATGACATCAAATTGTCAAGGAGGTGTAGGATTAGCTGTCACACACATTATCTTGTCCTATGATGCTAGGTAACTAAATACAATTTAGCTGGAATTAATGGGCTCTTAAACAATCCTGCAGAAGGTGTAAGAAGTTGTGAGGAATACTGAGATTTGGATCAATAATACAGCGGAGTCATGAAATCAATGGCAACAGCAGAGTCCACAAGACTGAAAATCAAACTTTACATGCCTAAAGCTGCAATCCAAAGCAGAAGTACTCACTCAGGAGTAAGTGAATTTCCCAAGTAGAAGCACAGAGAAATTTCAGATTGAAAAGAGGAACTGAATTCGCATTCCACCTTCTCCTTCTAACCTATAGCTTTGATTTTTCCTTCATTCCCAAGACACAGTTGATCCATATCTAAACAGTATGCCCAATAAACTCAAGCACCAGCACTTTTTGAAATGGCCCTCAACATCACAGTTGCTGTTTAAGTCACTGCCACTTCAGTCCCCAGTCATATATCAGCCATTTTCTGATCTCAAATCTCCCTCTGCGTTATATTTATATCATTATTGCTGATAAAATGTATTCTTTTTAGTCAAGACAACCAGTGAAATCTATTTATATTTTTTCATATGCTTAGAAAATTTAAAAAAGCTCTGTTTTAAGCCAGTGTAGGAGTCTTAGCTCCTTCTGATTGTGTCTTGATAGTGCTTTTTTTCCCCTCTGTCTTTCACTAAGGTACTTGCTTCCATAAATGCAGTTTGATGAAAGTGCTTTTAGCACATACAGTTCAGTTATGAGTTGTCCATGCTGTTCCTGTTACCCAAACAGAGATGAAACATTTGATGGGTTTCTAAAATGAGAAAAATTAGCTTTCTAAGACTTCCTCATTTTCAGCTTAAGCCTAGATTTGCTAAAATGACAGGACAGAATTCCTGCTTCCAGGCCACTTAACAAAAGTGTCTTCAAGTGTAAACTAATGTTTTCCAAAGCCTATAGAGAGCAGAAGTGTGAAAAGCTGCTCAGAGTGCTAAGAGATGCATGCCCTATGGGCACCCTTAAAAATTAGTTGGTTTAAACACCTGAAGCATGAAACACCATCTGCACAGGTCATGATCAACCTCAAATGGAAAAAAAAAAATTAAAGAAAAAAGACATTTGCTGTTACTCTGGAGGAAGCACAGTGTTCAGTAAAAAGAATACAAATTCCTCTCTTTTTATCTGTTCTCTTCTTCTGCATATTTGTTGAATGTTTTTTGCCTCCTGAGATGATAATTCAGCCCATTGGTATTGTTTCCTCCATGGCAAGAGTGCTGTGATGTGCAACTGCTGCCCTACGTGTGACAAGGGTCAGTTTGAAGTATGTATTATGTCTGGGGGCTCCATACAGATTTCTGCGGATAAAACAATCTCTGTGAGCAGGAGAGACAGGGATATATCTCTATCCAATCCCTCCTGCCAGGTGAAGAGTAGCAAGTCTAAACACAGCTTAGTATGTGATCCCTTGTCTGGTCAGTAAAAAAATGTTCTAGGAAATGGAAAAGTCTGATCGTGGACTTAGTCACTGCTGTGAAGTGCAAGGTACACACAAACACACTTCTAGCAAGCAATATGATATTTACTGGTGTGAATTCATCTCTAGTAAAACTTATAGGATCTATAGAATTCATTGAGTGCTCACATTAGAGCAGAATTCCTCTTCAAAGTACTCTCAAATAAATGATAACCCATGTTTGTGATTACATCTCTTAGCCTGATTTTCCCAGGTGCTGTGTTCTTTCAGAACTTTTAGATTTCAGTACAAATAGATGAAGTTTATCTTCTTATGATTTTAGGCATGCTATTTAACATATATCAATACTATGGGCATGTCAAAATATTTCTAGAGCAGTTTGAATAAAAAGTTTGAATCTGGGAATACATGATGGACAGAGCTTCTTCTTCATCTGCTAAAATTTATATAGACGACATTTTTACAACAAGCTTGTTTTTCATCTTTGGTTCCATACATCACCCCTATTATTGACAGAATTAACCTTTTTGTTTTAAGAGCATTTAATTCCCTTATTGCAGCCCAGTTTATGGAAAAATAATTATAAAGAGCAAGTGTCTCTTCATAGGTTTAAGGGACTGATATCTGTTTTTAAGAATGTAACAGAAATAGATCAAAAGTTTTACATTAGAATGTAGAACAGGTTTACTGCATCAGACCATACTTCATTTATTTATATTGTCTATAGCAGAGACCTAAAAGAAATGACTACACATAATAAAAGAGAAATCAAACAACTACACTTTCTCCACTAAATCCCAGCAGTCATTTGAGTTCTGTATCATATAGGATTCTGGAGCATGAAGAAGAAGTTTTTTGGGAGTTTTTTGCTTTTAGCAGCCCTTGTGTCTTCCTCTTTTCTTTTTCCTTATTTTTTTTTTTCCCACTAATGTTTCAAACTGCTCTTTGAATCAATAGAAATGTTTAAAGTCCACAATGTTCTGCAGCGACAGACTCCCAACCTTAACTCCAGCTGTGTGGAAAAGCTTTTCAGTATGTTTCTGCTACATTTTCCATTCTAGTAATTTAATTTTTTGTAACACAGAGAGGGGGTGGGGGGTGGGGGTTGTGTGGAAATGAATGGCCACTGCTTTTTCACTTATTTTTGTGTTACTTTTATTTCATATTTTACTATCACATTCACCTCCACTCTTCCTTTTTTTTGAACAGAGGCTTCTGGTCTCATTCCGCAGCTTTGATCATCTCAGTCATGTTCTCTGATTATTTTCTTTTTCTAATATATATTCCTGGAAAGAAAGCAGCACAAAGAAAGATATTACTCATGTTGCTGAGATTACAGAGTGACAGGATGATTTCTGCTATGTTGTCTATCATTTGCTTATACTGATATTTGATTTGGTGTTGACTGCTCTTTAGCTTTGAAATTACATTTCGCGGAATTATGGACAGCAATTTTAAGATCTGTTCCTCAGGTGGTAATGGCTAATTGATAATCTATATTTTGTTTGCAAAGTTAAGACTGTTTATTTCATACCCCTCTTTGTAAACAGTTATATCAAGATTCATCTGCCATTCTATGTTCAAATCTTTCAAAGTGAAATTCAACTGGTGACACCGGAGCTCTTTGCCTTTGGCTCCCTTTATAAGCAATGGAGACAGACATTTTTAAGTGATAATTTAGTCCATGACTTCATTGCAATGAGATGCTACTGCATTAAGGTACCAATTTCCTTACATGGACTGTACAAATGGAGCAAATATCTCCCTGCACTGCAGATGCCCCAATTTGGTTGGATGAATGGCACTCTCAGCATTAGAAGTATTCTGTGGTTCTTCTCAGTCAGTTTTCTCAGTTTTATTGCTCTAAATGGTTCAGTTTGATCAACAAGCTTTATTACTTCCTTATTAACTAATTTCCTAGGTAATTTATAAAGATGTCAACCTGCATAAGTTATGAGGACAAATCTTTAACATTCCAGCAGTTTCTCTTTCCTGTGGGACTTTAGTAGCAATCTTCCCTGTATTCTCAAAACTGATAATCGATTCCTAAACTTTGCCTTCCATATTTTCACCTATTTATATTCATTTACAAAGTAAAATTCTTCCTGTCCTACAAAAGCTTAGTTTCTATAGTTATCAATAATTGGAGATTTACCAAAAGCCTTCAGCCACCCAAGAGGTTAGGCAACTGACCCCATTTCTGGCAACAAGATTCTTGGTACCTTCAGAGGACTGCAAGTGGATAGTAATACATGACTGCCTTTGGAATTCTTCTTCCTCTTATCCAATATTTTTTGTATTTTATAGGTATCCGTTAGCTCTGCTCAGAATGATACTTTCAACCAATTTGCCCTTCTTTAATATCTTAAGAGCATACAAGTTGAACAGGTTAGCAGGTGTGTTTATTTAAAAAAATATTCCACAACCAAATAAGTTAACTAGTTTTCATGCTGTTAGCAAGTTCTTTTTCAGAGATGGTTTGATCTGCCCAGTATATTTTTCCTGCTTCTATTTGTGTCCTTGGTGAACATGAGTATAGCTTTCCTAAGAATGGCTGTATTTTGAATTGCTTCCTTTGTCCTCCCCTCACATATTAATGCCATCTTTTTCTTTTTCTTTTCTGTTTTTTCTGTAACGTTTTTTGATTGCCATAAAACTTTCTGACTGACATGCACTTGCTTAGAGTGTCTACAATAATGTCCTTAAGCTCTACACCACCTGCAAATGTTTTTTAGCTCTTAGTTCCTTTGTAACAAGCCTATCTGCTAGCCAACCTTTTTGAAGTTCAGAGCTCTTGAGTATGTTTTAGTTCTTCATTCACTTACGAGGACTGTCAACTCTAAACATCTTGCTCATAATGTAACACACATGTCCTTAAGTAATAAAATTTTAAATCAGCTCTTTTCTTCTATCCTGGCTCAAGTCAAGTGCTGCTTTTTTCCCTTTGATATGACTGACTACCTGAAACAAGAGGAATGCACTTATAATACCCAAGAATTTCACCATCAGACTGTGATGTGACATTTACATAGATGCTGAGGACAATTGAAGTCTATTATTTTTATCAAGCTTCCTTGTCCTCACAACAGAAGGATCACATAATTTCTGTCCATGCTTATCAGATTACGACTCCCGATATTCAGGTGGTCAGAGTCTTTTTGCCCTCCTGGATGCTTCAGGGCAGACGCAAGAAAGAGACGGAGGCTTCAAGGTTCAGTTTTTTCCAAGGTCTATCATGGTGTTTATTCTTTCTTCTTATCTCATAGTTTGCTCTGTCCCCAGCAAGGACTGTTCTGAACACCAGCCATTAGGGAACCCCTCCTCTCCTGAAAGGTCCATGGTCTTATACACAGATTATTACGAACATATTGTTTACCATTTCCTACCAATGTCCACCATCCACATCAAACAGACCATATCCACTTGGCCCAATCTCCCCAAGCCACATTGTGCTGACGTCACAGCAGAAAATGGAGGTGAAGAAGAGGAAGAAAAGCTTTAGGAACCGCCCCAAAATCTCCGTCTTGTCTCCACCTACTTCTGTCATAAAAACCTAAAACTACATATTTCTCACTCAGTGATAAGTTAAACTACTGTGTTTTACTCTCTTGAGATTTGTAATTCATCTCTGTTTTGTGCCATGGTCTGTGACCCCCATGGACGGAGGCAAAACCCCCCTGTTCACCCCCCTGGACAGGGCTGTAACCACCCTGTACTGGGGTCAGTCCTTCTTGTTCAGTTCCCAGGCTGTTTGGCCAGGATCTCCTGAGCTTCCAGGGCAGCCAAAGAGATGCCTTGGGTTCCCACACACACTAACATTTCTTAGTCTATTGCTATTTTACCAGAACCTTTTTCATCCTATTAATAAAGTATTCTAATAGTTTCCTAGGATTTTGGTTCCTATATACAGTATCTCGACCTCCTGTATGCAAGATTAGAGACCACAAGGGAAAGGAAAGGAAAAATTGTTTGCGTGTTTTATTTCAGAAAATATTTTAGAAGTTCAGGCAATCTCTGCATATTGTGTAGGTGATTATTCCAAGGTCACCTGATGAAACTCCTTAGAGAACTAATGGGGAGAATTAACAGTGATTGAAAGATGAACCAAGCAGTGTGATGCTGCAAGGACATTTATTGACAGAAGGCATAGATATTTATACTGATTTAGTTTTTACTTAAAATTTCCAGTTATTCTGTCTATGTGTGATTTAGCACCTAGCAGGCCACAATGTATATTTCTTCTTTTGTGCAATGACTTATCACAGCAGACTGTTCTGGTTTTTGGGAGATGGACACAGTTTCTGCAGCTCCTACTTTTTGTATCTTTCTTAGTTTCTGCAGTTCTTTCTCACAGCTCTTGCTGTACAAACGTCAGAAATTCAAGCATACAATTCATGTCGTTTAACTCATTCTGCGCTCCAACAGAGAATGAGTATGGGTTTTTTAAAATTTTATTTGTGTGGTTTAATGTATTAATTTTAAACCAGCTAACTGTTGCAAATAAAAAATGAGCAATAAAAATGCACTAGAGATCAATTACCAGATACAGAGGTGTCTGATGTCCATCTAAGTGATTACTGGTGACTGACTGGAAAGTGGCCACAATAATTTCTTGCACAGGGAGCACATTAGCCACATAACATGGCACCACGTCTGTGGTGCTCTTTTTGAAAAAGTCTTTTTTCTTTCTTCAATCACAAATTCCTCACCCCTTTTCAACACTAAAAATAGGCACCTGTGGGAAAATATAATTAATTGTGCTATCACACAGCAGGAGATGTAAATTATCCTTTAAATTATAGACAAAACACCAACTATACTATGGCTCTGGGTTACTTACCACTGTTATTTTGGGCAACTCACCAGGGTTCATATTATTATAGAACTGTCAGATACAATTGTCCTACTTCTGCTAATTGTCCCTCTGTGAATTTTCAGCACCTGAGCAGGGTTTTGCCTAAACCACCACATTCTTTAGGAAAATGATGTATTGCAAAAGGCAAAGCATTGTTGCACCTGAATTTGTCATCCAAAGCTGAGCAGACAACAACTTATTTATAATGGCACTCTGTCATCCTTCAAGCCTCGATGGAACCCTTAGCAAGTGAATAGCTATTTTAGGAGATATGTCTCATGCTTCCAGTCTGTGTAAATCTGAATCTTACTTCTAGCCGCTTGCAAAGCATTTTCATAATGCCCTACTTTGATCAAACAAAACCAATGTATGAGACTAAGCTATTTACTCTACACTGGCATTGAGGATCAAAGGTGGATGAGCAAATCTAGTTCAGATAATAAAAAACTCATGTGTTTCAAAAAAAGACTATTGTTTTCTCAGTTTAGAACAGGATGAATACCTGCCTCCCTACAGCTGCTGACTGGACCACAGTGTGCACATACAGTGACGGTCTGGTGTCCTCACACTCCTGTGCTTTGGCAGATGGACAGCTCTCAGGATGTCCTTGGAGTCTAGTGGACAGTGAAAAATATTGAAATGCTTTTGCTGTTTGTCTATCAGCTGAGTTACTTCTAGAGCTGAGTTGAATTAATGCAGTGTGCCTTCCAAGCAGGGATATGATGGCAGCAAAGCAAAAAAAAATGTCATCAGCATTATCCTTGTACTTCTCCCTGTGCTGAAATGAAGGCTCAGTATTGTTTCTTTAAAGTAGACCCTTGCTCCTTTCATCAGAGACACAGCCTCAATCCTCTAAAATCAATGCATCCTCCACTGACCCCAGATGCATTTTTTATCAAGCCCAGACTGATTTTCCACATATCCTTCTGTTCTGCAAAGGAAACACAGGTTCCCCTCCGTGCTCCCAAAGTCATGCCAGGCAAACATCTGTTTTGTTAACTACAATTAACAATCAATGTTTCAGAGTGGACTAAAGACCAAATATGTTAAGGAGGACTTCCTGGACCACTTTGCAATGCATTCAATTTCTGATGCTTTAAGAACTCTAGTACTAAGCACACCTTCATTTTCAGGTGGCTCAGCTGACTACTTTTTCACCAAATTCTCTACAAAGTCAGAAAAACTTTAGGAATACACTTCACATTAAAAGCTTTACCACCCACCTGCCACTTACACAGAATATATAATTTTAACAAATTAGAGGGGAAAAAAGCTAATTACATTTTAATTTGCTAATCCTTGCTTAGTTAAACCAATGAAATATACAAATTACCTGCTGAGACCTAAATTGCTTCCTTCAAAGGATAAATAAATGTCCTTTAGTATTTTCAAATATTATTAAAAACCATATTGATTGACAGATAAGTTGTCTCTGGTGCAATATCAATGTTATAAAAGTGAATGCATGTGCCTAGACATAAATGTCCAAAGTTTCGCAGAAACTTTAGGAATTTGGATCATTTGCTGAAAAAAAAATAAATGCAACTTAAGTTGGGAGTCTTATGGATTGAAAATCTCATGACAGCTGACTACCTTATAAGATTTGCTTACATTTTTTCTTGTTTTCCTCCAAGCAATGTTATAGAAACATGATTATAAATCTGCACCCAGGCCTGCCCTTTAAAAGAACTGCTCTGAAGTGAGTAAGAATCATGGGTATGACCTTTCAAATACAGAATATGACCAATTAGGGAGAGATTTTCTAATGTTCCCATGAGTAGGAACAACTGTGCAGAGCTGGAGTCTGGAGATGAAAAAATTATAGCTGTAATCTTCCATAGAGCCTGGATGCTGTTAGAGGAATGGCTGTAAGGTAGGGGGTGTCAGGATTAATTAAATCTAGAGGCAGAGCAGATAAGTTTATTTTGCCTTATTGTTTAACAAACAATAACATTTAATTTAGAAGACTGAACACACTGAAGCAGGATGCAGCAAGTGTAGCTGGTACTCACGAGCAAGAAAACAGAATCATTACTGGAGGCTTCTGGTTGGGGACTGAGCAAGACCTGGCTGGAGTGATTTGGTTTGGATCTTGATTTAGATTTGCAAGCATGATGTGCAAATTAATTGCAGTGGTATTGGTCCATATAAAATTAAATTAAATTAAATTAAATTAAGCAAAGCAGAACAATACACTGTTTAGATCTCATTGAGTGCTGACTATCTCACTCATTGTGATGGGTCTACTGTAAGTTTATTGGACTGAATCAAAATCACTGCATATTGTATATTACATATCCTTTTCTTTACAAAAAACATTTCCAGACCTCCTAATGTATAAAACCAGAATTTAACCTCTGGCAAGCTGGTTTTGATTATTGTATTTAAATAACAAGATAAAATAGAAAACAAAAGGGTAAATTTGTGTTGTTTTGGTTGTATGAAACTCACAATTCAAACAAGGCAAAAGCCAATTAATGGAATTCTGCCACCAAGGACTATAAAAAAAGTTTTAAAGTGTCCTATGAACATTGTAACAGTGTAATACTAAAACCCAGAGACAAAGCTATTTGAGATACAGCTGTCTATAAGAAAGTCTCTAAATTATTATCTAGACATATAAATATGTTTTATGGGATGAACAGGTTAAAAAAAGCTAGATAATGTGATTATTCTGGTTTCAAAACCTATTTTCCAAACTGCTGAGTACAACTTCCTCTGACTTCTGTGGAAACTCCTGAGTGCTTGGCATTTTATAAAGTGGATCACTGTGAAGATTTAAACAGTTAGACCTGTGGGATGTATATTTTATTGGCAGTGGTGAAAATATGAGCATGTATCACCTCTAATCATATTATCAGCAGCATGCTTTGCAGTAGCAAATTACTCTGATTCTCTTCTAAGGAGAGCTAGTCACTGTGGCAAGCTGTGTATGGAAATTAGGTGCCCACAAGGTAATTTTCTGTTCTCTAAGGAGCTTACAGGAGACCACATTGTGGGACTCAATCTCAAGCAAAAAGCCAGAGAGTAAGAAAGCAAATGTAATACTTCATAAACCAAATCAAATAACAGTAAACAATTGCTACTTAAAAATTGTATTATATTTCATGCTTTTTTTTTCATTCTACTGAGTTTTTGCTGCCATTGACATGCATTCTCAGCACCTACAATCAGCAGCTTGGCTGCTGCCACATTTGTAGACTAAGCCCATGATCAGCATCACAGTGCAATGCACCACACTGCACTTTGGCTTTGCCTGGACAGAAAATATTCTTCCATACCATTGGATCCATTAAAAAATTCATTGTTACAGACAGTTTCCAGGACATTGCCTTAATTTATACCTGTGGTCTAACACTAAAGTTATGAGATTCAAGTCAGTGTTGATGGGATTCTCATATACAAACAGCTGCTTCAGTGTTTTTGGAGCATAAAGATAGGCAAAAACTCCTGCATTCACTAAGGATCTGACTTAACTTAAGATATGTTCTGGTGAAGCTTCTAGGTATTGCAAAGAATCTGGCAGGGCAGCAGGGCAGAAAGGAGCTCAAGAGAGAAGGCTGTTTTATTGGAAAATCACCTCTGGATATAGGCATGGACTTGGGCGCAACGTTAGCAGAATATCATTGACCTTAATTTGGGCAAAATTAAAGATAAATTTGCATGCTGGCTCTGTGGGTAGAAGTTTATAGTACATGGAGATACATGCATGCAGTTTTTCAAAAGTTCACACTTTTTGTTTAACTTTGAAGTAAATTGGTGTTGATTCATCTCACCAACTTAGAGGAACTTATTTGTAAAAACAGATTATTCTCTTCAAGTGAGAGATAAAGAAAGAGCCAAATGTCCTCAGAGGAAACTTCAGCCTCTCTAGGATCCTACCTGGGAGTGGATTTGCCTGTCTTTGCCTTTGGCTGCGTTAAGGACAGCACTATTTCTTGTGCCAGCACTTCAGGCCAAGTGAGATGAATCTGGGCAAATCTGTTCAAATCCTCTGCTGAATCAAGAGAGATGATGCTTCCTCACCAGATCTCTGTAAATAAATAGCAGTGATAGAAACCAAGGTTTTTTTTCCTAGAGATTTCTGAAGATGGTCAGAAAACATCCTACATGACACTGTCACTAATAACTGACTGGACATTTTTAATTTTCCCTGTTTTGCCACAGCTTGCTTACAGAGTTTTGCTTATAGAATCATGCTGATATTTTAGAAGGAAATTCCATAATCTTGTGCTTCTGCATAGACTCAAATGTTTACATACATATCCTCTAGTCATATGTTAGTCATATTTGTCTACATAGGGTGTTATTTAAAAACAAAAATCACTGATCTACCCAGAACACTCTTAATATTAGTATTTTGAAATATGAAAAGGTTGCATCTTCAGTGCTAGAGAAGCAAAACATAACATTTTTAGCTACATAGATGACAGATTCTTAGAAGGCATAAAGCTTGCTATCCCTCTGTAGATCTAGGCTGACTGGTGTCAGCTAATGTGTGACCTGGCATTGATGCTCCTTTCGGTCCATTAACCATCTCACTATTTGCATTAGTAACATTGACAGTTGCAACATTATAAAGAAAAGCTTTCCCACACCTTAACATGACCTTTCATTTTTGATTTCAGATGCACTGACCCAGATCCTAAAACGAGACAGTTTTTACTTTTTTTTTTGTAATTCATTCTTGAAGTGAACACATTGTTTGGTGTCTTCATATGCAGTGATAGGACACGGGTTAATGGTTTTAGACTGACAAAGGGCAGGTTTAGATTAGATAATAAAGAGCCATTCTCTACTCTGTGGCTGGTGAGGCACTGGAATATGTTGTCCAGGAAAGCTGTGGATGCCCCATTCCTGGCAGTGTTCAAGACCAGCCTGGATGGGGCTTTAAACAACTTGGTCTAGTGGCAGATGTCCTTACCTACAGCAGGTGGGTGGAACAAGATGAGCTTTAAGATGATCCCTTCCAACACAAATCATTCTGTGATTCCATGATCTGCAAACTTTCACCAAGTGCTAAGGGCTGACTGCTCCTGACAGACTGCAGCTCGTTTCCTGATGTCTTTCTCTTGCAATAATCACTATGGAGCAGGACCATGAGATTAGCCTAATATATTATACAACATCAATCAGTGTAGCTCCATTTTTTAGCAATGATCATGCATGCAGATCTTCTGAAGAAACATCTTTAACTCTTCATACAGAAGATGCACATTTCCATTTGTTTAGAGTGTTTACAACTGCAGTTTCCTACTGACCTTCATATTTAACTGTCCAAATAACTTCCCAAATAAACCTTCCAGCTTATTGGCATGAATAATGAATGTGCCAGCAGTGTTGATTTTAAAATGCGTGTCAACACTTTAACATCTGAACATCTATGTAAATGCAAGCTTTTAGCAGAATTTGAATTTAACAAATTACAGTTTGTGACTCTAATTTATGAGACCTATGTAAATACCTAAGATTTTTATAGCTGCTCCTGCTTAAATTAATCACAAATTTCTAATTATGCCTTTTTCAGCTGCAGGATATGCAAATTTAGTTACATAAAGAAAGGAAGCATTAAAGAATAGATTGATTTTACAAACATTGTGCAGTATCATTTTTAAACAGGAGAGTGCAGCCTTTTAACCTGCTACAGACCTAACTGGTCCACATCTGTTTTGTTTGTATTAAAACACAAAATATGACAGAAAAAAAAAAGAATTAACTACATGCTTACTCAGAGAATAATTTGTATCCTTGTCACTGGCTGTACACAGTGTATATCTGTACACAACTGCAAAGCAAACACAAAGCAGAAATTTAAAAATATTCTAAAGGATGGGCTAGTTTGTCATACTGCAGCTCCAACGTGTCAAGTGAGGAGGGAGTCTGACATGCACCTTACTCACAACAGAAATATTTGTTACAATGGGGTTTCTGCACCCAAGTGGACTCTGCCCTGCAGGTAAGCAGCTCCAGGAAAGATTTGTTTTGCCAACAGTAGCAGTGAGAGTTGAAAATTGAAACCCTGATGTATTTACAGTGGTTCCTCTTGAGTATTCATTCTCTTTTCTCAGCTGTGATGATAGTGTTGGATTCAATGCCTAATTGTTATTTTTTTCTTTTAAATTAATCTATCTAGTAATTTATTCATTTTTATTTTTACATTGCTGGTCAGAATTATAATGCTTTGCATCCTTATGGAAGAAATTTGATTTTTTTCTAGAACTGTAAAAGACCTAAAACTTCAAGCTTCCTCTTTTTTTTTTCAAAGGGCATTTTTTTGGGCTAGTTTTGTGATTCTTCCACGTATATTTATGCTTACGGTTCCTTCACTCAGCCCTTCTCAGACTTCATCTCCAGTGCTTCCCTTGCTTTTGGTCCCTGTAGATTAAGGTAGACCTTGGGGAGAGTCCAGCAGAGGGCAGCCAAAGGTTCAAGCTGGAGAAGAGAAGGAGAAAAGGAACCACCTCACTCTCTACAGCTTCCTATTGGGAACATGTAAAGTTTAGGAGACAGACTCTTCTCAGAGGTGGACAAGGAAAGAGCTGGGGAGAACCTGTATAAGTTCCAGTAATAGAGAATCTAATTAACTATAAGGAAAAAAGAAAAGTTACCATTTCAAGGCAACCAAAACCCATAGTCTAACTTCAGCTAGATCCAATTTAGTGGTTGGATCTTTTTTTTTTGTCTGGAGGTTGCACTACGTTAATTTTAGTGTCCTAATTTCTAAAATTAAATTTTAATTTTTATCTTCAATTTTAATTTTACTGGTTTTATTTTTTAAATTAAAATAGTATACGTTTCTAAATCCAGGGGGTTTTTTGTTGTTGTTTATTTGGGGTTTCTTTTTGTTGTTTTGTTTTTGTTTTTTCTTTCTTTCTTTCTTTTTTTTGTGTTTTGTTTTTTGTTTTGTTTTTTTGATCAAGTTTTGCAGATAACATCCACAACATATTGAGGAAAAATCCTGACCAGACCCAGGTGGCACTGCCTGGAGCCATTTGGTCTGATCTTGAGTAAAAAATTTGGTTTTTTGCAACAGAGCTGGTAATTGAGATTCAGATGGATGATGGGTTCCTAATTTGCTACAGAGCTGCAGAGATTAGTGAAATACTTGGCTGAAGTGCATTAAGAAAACCTGAACTTGTTACTGTATCAACAATGTCAGACACAGAGAGATTTTATTTATTCACTTACTGAAACAAAAGGACTCATCAGACATATCAGAAGGGAAAATCATATCCAGAATCACGTTTCAGTGTGATTCTTAAGTAGGCTAAGATAAAAAACTCATTTATGAGATACAGTTTGACAAAATTTATGATATTGATCACTGATTTTAGTCCTGTCTCAGCCCCTGTAATGACTGGGTTTAAGGACAGCCACATGAAGCTTTACGCTTACAGCACAGATTTGGTGTTGAGCACATTGCAGCTGCCCACAGAAACCCTGTCATGGGTCATCCCAAGATCTAGGAGAATTGCAATCTGATAGCACAAAACCTGTCCAAAACCACTAAATTTCCTTTGTTTTACACTGGGGGGTGTTTTTTTTGATGTGAGGTTCTTTCAAGCTCTTAATATCACCTTCTGGGTTTTCTCCTCTATGGGCTGAGTCAGAATTCACATTCTTTGTGAAATTAGGTGTTAGATACTGGGATTTTACTGTGGAAACACTCAGGGTGTTTCTTTTCTCTCCCTCTCCTTCCCCTTTCAAAGATTTGCTGTGCTTTAGTTTGTAATTGCTGGAATTGTAAGCAAGTGTTAAGTGCTGCACAGTTCATTGCTCATTTTATGCTTCATAAAATATTTAGATCCCTCTGATGTGATGCAGCCATGAGTCATCAGGCTGTTACTTTGACACATCTCACCACGTTGGGAGCTTGCATCCTCCAATAGCTTAGTGGTAAAGAGGGTTGCTGGAATGTATTTCTTAAATGCAGAAGACTTTGAGAAACAAGATCAATTACTGCTCCTGCATAGAACTGTTTTCTCCTCTTCAGTCCTCTCACTATACATCCATATACAGGGGATAGCTCCTCTGCGGATGGAAATTTCCCAAAGTCACTGAGTTAATTTCATTTGGAGCTCCAGCCTGAGAAGGCTGGAATGGAAAATGTGGGATTTTGGGTCTGCAGTGAAGTACAGAGGAAGGTTAGTGCACAGTGCCTCCCTAAACTTTCTCATTCCTTGGGCTACATCACAAGAACATATATACACATCATTCTTTCCGGCACATGTTTTGAGCTGCATGCCTTCAAGATATTGTGGAATACCTTTTGCCATGAATATCCGCATGCAAATATTGATTCTTAAATTATTTCTTCTCCTCTGAATTTTGCAGAACATCTTAAAAATGCCAAACCTTCTAGGTAATTTGTTGCTATCTTTACAAAAATGTTTTACATCTGTGTTGAGATGTGTTTCAGCAGGCAGTAACACCTGAGTATTAAGTGTATTTATATAACCTTTGTTTTGTCTTAGAGATTCTGTGGACCTACTGAAGGGCTATAGGCTTCCAAGAATTCATCTTTTGTAAAGATTTCCTTGATCCTGGACTCAGAAAGGTCTTGAAACATCAAGTAGACATGAACTTGCAGATCTTTTGATCTCTGGATCTAAGTTACTTCCTCACAGTCACAATTCTTAACAGAGGTCACTGGGCCTGAATTTTTTACTTCATAGTCCCCTCAGCTTCTATAGCAGTTCATTTACTCTGAAGAAGAGAAGGGTTTTGTTGTAATTCCTGGTCTCAGGATTTTTTGGTTTGTTGGGTTTTGGGGATTTTTAGTTGATTGTTTTGGGGTCTTTTTTCCCCTGTGCTAGATTTTTTTAAATACTTTGTTTTACTGTTCATAGCTATTTCATTTGATTTTGAGGTTTGCAGTTACTCAATATTTCAGAAGTGTTAGCAGTAAGTTAACAAATTCCATCATGCCATAGCAATGAAGACATCTTCTTCTTGGCACAGTCTGGTTTGTTCTTATTTTGATTTAAAAAAAAAATTCTCAAGGAAACAACTTAAAGGTCTTATTTATAATTTATTGAAAGTGCTATGAGCTTCACTGTCCCCACACAAACAGTGTGGTACAAAATATCCATAATAAAAATTGTTTTAAACTACAACTGATAAAACCATATCTATCTCCAAATGTATTTTTCATTTATAACCTGGGGAAAAAAAAAGTGAATCATGGCTCCAAAATCAGAAAATAACTTAGTTTCATAGAAATATGACTACTTTGTTTTGTTGCCTCATCTGGAAGTAAGTTATGAATACAAGAAGATTCCCTAAATATACTCTACTAGGTACCAGTAAGGGTAAACTTATCTAAATAAATCGAAACAGCAGAAAAATAAAAAGAGTAATTGTTAAAAGAGTAGAGCTGGGAGTAGACCAAATATCCAAGAGTATCCATGAAAGTTGCTGAATGTTCAGATCTCTAGTGCAGCTTGACAGACCCTTAAAAATATATAACACATCAAAATAAAAAAAAAAAAAATCCTAAATTGAACCCTGTCTCAAAATATTCCTTCTTAATTTGCTCTTTCTATTGAGAATGTTAACAACGTTGTAGGCAATAGCATTGTCCAAAGGTAATCCCTCTGCAAATAGATGAAAGGGCTAAAGAAATTGCAGGAGCTGGGCCCTTGTGTATACTAGGACAAACTGGTGAAGAGAGAAGAGGGATTTTGGAATAATAAGTAGCTTTTGCAGTAAGTGTTAGCATGAAATTAATATGTTTTCTACCCACTGCCATGATGAAATAATCTCTAGGTGTCATGATATGTTTTAAAAAAGGGAAAATATTGGGTTAATCATTTGCAGACAGGTTTTCCCTATGTCCTGAGAGCATTATAGAAAAACACCCAGCAGTGTTTGTGGGAGTGATGGAGAAGCAACTGATCAAGGCTGAAACCAACTTGTCTAGATTATTCCATACTTGTTGCAATCACATTCTTATTAATATTAAAAGAGAGAAGGATCAGGTTTTATAATGCATGTTTAAATAGAAAGTTGGTGGCAAGGCTGTACCAAAAAAATCTAGCAGCACTAAGAAAGATCTAAATTAAGGCCTGCAGTTTGCAAGAGATCACATTTTACTCCATGCAAAATAGCAATATTGCCTTGACAAGTGCTGTTGAACTCTGTCCAACAGGCCTGTATGGTCAAGAAGAGCAAACTCTGCTCACTGCACACTGAAAGTCTCTTTTCAGATACATTGTAGCTCAGCAGTGATTATAAAACATTTTGCATTCAGTGATTTGCAAGTCAAACATCAACAGCTAACATCAAAAATAAGCTATATAAGCTGTTCTTTCTTTCCCTGAATCCATCAGCAAACTGTATGCCACAAGATTTTTTGTAATTATAAAATTTAACATGTAACTATTTATTTTAAGGTCTTAAGGAAAGCTGATTTGAGTGGGTTTTTCTTTTCCCAGTAGTTGGCTTTTGCAAATACGATGGAACTTATCTGGATATCAAGATGTTTCCACATTTCTTTGCCCATTTTTTTATCTTGTAAGCCTGTCATCAAAAGAAATTAACTTCACTAAAATCAAGCACTGTTTGTGATCCTCTGAGTCTTTGCAGTCAGATGGCTGTGTTACTGACTTGTGAGCTTTATTTCTTTTTGCAAAGGCTGAATTTTTCTCACCTGTTTGTATCATTTAAATTATGAGGAAATAAGTAGGAAACATTTGGGTAATTAGTGGGGCCCTCTAGGTATTTCTAAGTTTTTTTTCAATTTGATGGCTTTCTCTTTTGAAAGTGTTTTAGGAATCCCCATGCAATATTTAAAGTTTTGGGGGTTTTTGTTTTGATTTTTTTCTCTGGACTTCAGGCTTGGAAAGTTTAAAATAAAGCAAAAAAATAAAAGACAAAGGTGTAAATGTTTGTTAATTGTCAGACTGAGAAAATCACTGTGAGTACTCTTTTATTACCATTTGATCACCCAAAACATTCCTTTAATATAAAACCCTATATATTTAAACACAAAGTGTTTTGCAGAGTAAAAGGCCAAAACCCGATTTCTTATCTATCAGCTTAAGTTCAGGCTCCAATGCCTTGTACACTCTTACTTCATAAAGTTGGTTACAAACCGATCATCACGAGGAGTTATGCAACATTTCCAGACCTCAAACACAAGATGGCACCATTAGTAATGCTTTCCCATATTTCTCCCTACTTGGTACAGTAAGGGACTACTTTGGTCACTGCAAAATTGCATCAGCAATGTGGCTTCCATGTGCACACTGCAAGTATGCTCGGTGCAAAGAAACCTGCTGCATGACCAAAGGACTCTGTAATATCTCCTCATTTTCTTAAGGGAGTGCATATGGTATATTCAGGGTCACGCACTGCGAGAACAATCCTGCTTTTCCTGGTATTCTTCAGATAGATGTGTAAAACCCCGTGCAAAATGTATCATGGCCTTTCTGCTGATATGCTTACACACATGCTGTGCTTAGTCTCCTTTCAGGAAAATGATAGGTTCATTAGAAATGAATAGTTTTGGGCAGATTTAACTAACTTTGTTAATGCGAAAACAAAAATCTCAGACAAAACCCAATCTCCTTTTCTCTAGTGCCTTCCTTAGGCCTTGAAGATCTCGCATATTTTTTTCCAACACGTATTAAAGAAATGCTTGTGTTATTTTTTATTGTTTTGTATATTTGTTGGAAGTAAAGCCAGTACCTGTGGAAGATGAGTTTCCTAATTCAGGAGCCTGACTGAGATGAGGTTGCTGTAGCTCTATTAATAGAAAACATATAAATCATGGACAGGCTTGTGTTGGAAGGGATCTTAAGGATCCCCTAGTCCCAACCCCCTGCTATGGTCAGGGACCACACCTACTAGACCAGCTTGCTCAGAACTTTGTCAATCTGACCTTGAATACTTCCTGTAGCCAGGACTTCTCTGGACAACTCATTCCAGTATCTTACTGCCCTCTGAGTAATGCCCTGAACATGCACTGTTTACAGACTAATGTGCTTCTTTTGTCACTATCTTCCCACATTGCTTTATCCTTATACTTGCTTTGCTCTATTAGTCATCTTTTACCACCCACCCCTGAGGATCTTAATAGATCCTTTGGGGCTGATTAGAATGAAAGGATGCTGAATACCTCCTGAGGGGTCCAGGAGATTTACATCTAAACCTTATCCTGAGGGAGGGCATTGTCGTGATAAAAACCATTATCCCATCTTGCAGGATTTGCTTCTCATCAGCATTTTCCCTTACCTGGCTCAAACTACAACTTCTGGACAAAACAAAACAAAACAAAACAAAACAAAACAAAACGGTTGGTTTGTCCTGGTCAGTCTCCAGTCGTGAGTGCACACCCCCTCTGCACCTGGGCTGCTCTTATGCAGTTCAGAAATTCTGCCACCACACACCCAAAATCTCTCTTCCTGCCCTTCAGTTGGCAACTGCAAACCTCAGCAAAACACCTGCTGGTTTTGCAAATGGATTATTTGAGTCCTTAACCTTTAACATTTCACTCTCTCACAACATCCCATCTTACATCCCAGTAAATCTGGTGCAATCCCCAAGTTTTGTTCCACTTCACCCCACAGCCCACGTTGGCAGGTGGTTTTCCACTGCCCCATGGGGATGGTGTCACTCCCAGCCCTTGGGGCTAAGGCTCCCCTAGGACACCTCAAGGAGGCACCAGGTCAGGGGCTCATGTCTCTTGGGGTTATTTTGGAATCATCGTGTGCCCATCATTATTCTTCTGTACCCCTTTGTGTTCATGGATATAATCCTCAAATCACATAACCTGATCTGAAATTTTAGCCCAAATGCATAACATTAGAAAATTATCCATAAAATAAAATATCATTTTTGTAAATTATTTTTCCTTGTATCCGAGGGTTTGTAGTGTGGATTAAACAGATGTTTGAAAAGGCATGAGTGTCAGATAGATATTTTGCCCTAAAAATCCACATTTTGTTTTATCTATATGAAGCCTTATATACTTAAATTCTAACTTAGACAAGGCTAAGACAAGCACAGATATCAAACTTCAATGCAGATTTGAATACTTTAATTTGAATTAAAATTGAAGGTTAATTTGAAACCTTTGGATTTGGATGTGCTTAACCCTCCACAGCAGAGGATAAATGCACAAAGTTAAGGACATTGAGAAAGGTGTAGATTAACCTAAAGCAGAACACCAGGATAAGAACAAATGGATACAAATGGTTCCTGGGAAAAATGAAAAAGAAAGGAAAAAAACTCTGAAATTGGAAGGTGACTTCATTAGAGGAGAGGAATTCTGGAGCAGTAGTCTGATAGCAATAATTTGGAAAACTAGTCTTACAATACTCAGCTTCATCAAAAAATACAGAGAGATAGGACGGAAACTAATAAAAATTCCGTTGGGCTAGGAAAATACTTATCTTTTTCCATCTGTTTAGAGCAGTCAGATTGTGGAAGGTGCTGTGCTAATCATCGTCCTTTTTGTCGAGGGAGACACAAAGCTGGAAACCATAAATGTGAAGGGTGTCTGAAACACGAACTTAAATCTGTGCTTTTCTATAAAATGTGCCTAGAAGTGAAGGCCTGTGGGTTTGTCTAATGTTATTGGACACTAAACAGTGCTTCCCTTGTGTGGCAGAATTAGAGAGGTAGTGACTAGAGCTAAGCAAATAATGAATATTCCATTCAGTGAATTTCTCTACTGCTTGCAGGTTTTCCCAGAGCACACTGCAGTTCTCAGTAAGCCTTATTATTCTGCAAATAACTCCTTTGAAGAAATCCTGGTCTTTAGATTGCATTTCATTTCCTTGCAAATGCTGGTTGCTTAAAATTCAAACTGTTGTATTTAGGCGCATGGCATGTGAAGTGTTTTTGTTCCTTAGAGAATCAATGGAAGTCTTAAAAAAGTCACATTTCTAGTGCTGAAAGAGTCATTATTAATCATATGAAATTTAGTGGTTTAGGCTAAAAAACCCCTGTACAATGTGCTGGAACTAGGCCAGTTATATTAGCTCTATCGCCATCAGTATTTTTCAGAAAACCTTTCACTTTTGTACTAGTAACAATTTATTTTTATATGCATTGCTACATATCCCTTGAATCATGATAATGGCAAAGAACACAGGCTAAAAGGTTACTAGATTCCATTATCATATCTGCTATCTACAACTCTTTATGTCCTGTACAATTTATATACACCAATGTTTGTACGACTTTAAGAGACACTCTTCTTTTTTCCCCCTTCTCATGTCAAAATGGGAAATTTAGGCCTGTGAAAAATTTTCTCTTTTGATTTTAAAAAGATCAATTTGTATAGATATTAGCTCCACAGAAAAAAACCAGCTGATCCAGAACAGAAAGAACTGTTGAAATCATCCGCCTCTGGGGCTCAGAAAGGGCATCCCTTTATATATCCTCTGTCATCCTCTAAATTTCATAATGATGTCTGTATGATTCATAAAATATTGGTGTCCAGCTGAACATCTCACTCTGTCAAAATATTCCTCGTGAATTACGGCTGTGTACTTCAGAGAAGCGGCTGCTGAATGGCTTTGTTACCCAGGAGCTATTTTACAACACAACTGAAAGCGTACAGACCTCCTAATGCCAGAATGACAATGACAAAGTTTGACATTTCAACCACCTTGACCACAAAGAGTTTAACATTTCAACCACCTTGACCACAAAAAGAGTGACCTCTAAAAAACCCAGATAATTGTGCAAAAGCAAAGATTAAGAGAAAAACATCAACCAGGTTATTCATCAATCCATGTCACAAGAGGTAATGTATTTTTAGATGGGATCTGTTACCTCAGCCTGGGAGATCTTTGAACATCTACAGGAGATATAAAATGTTTTTCCAATGGTTACTGATATTAGCCAACTGCCAGAAATCTCACTGTGTAGCAACTACACAAGGATAACTACTTCTTTCTTTGTCTCTTAAAAACCTGATGAGCTTCCATAAAAAGTTCTGGGTTTTACCTGTGTAAGTGAGCCTGCAAAAAACATTGCATTTTCCTTTTCTCCCATCACCTGTAATTCACCATTGGCCAATGTCCCTGATGTGCTGACATCTCCCAGCTTCCTTCACATGAGACACCAAGGTGAAGACTGCCAAATAGAAGGCAGAAGAAAGGAAGACCATTTCTAGAGGGACCCTAGAGTTCCCGAATAACCTTTCAAAGCCATGGTTACCCATTTTCATGGTAACCTCTAGGTTGTTCTTTTCTCTTGGTCTTTGGTCAATATTTCTCACCAACTGCTTTGAGTAAGAAGAACTCTGCTCATCAGAGCCAAACAGAACTAAGGAGGATCGTGGGAAGTTATTCATATTAATTGTCATGATGATCAGAAACTTGAAGTATGAAGTTGATGAGTTTAACTCTTCAAAGATATTTGAAAGAACAAAAGTATCAAGATCCAGCATCCTTTTCATTTTGAGAAGATTCAGGTCTTTTACCAAAGCTGAAAATGGTGACAGCATTCTTGATAGCCCTTATGGTTCTGGTCACAGCCAGAACAGAAAGCAAGACTCGTGAGATTAGAAGTAAGAGAACCTGGAGGCTGCTTTGGAAGTCACTACCTTGCAAAGAAAAGGTCTTGGTCCCAGTTGCCTCTTCTGATGTTATTTTACCAACAGCTCTCAAGTAAATACATAAATAGCCATTAGATCAGGGAACAAAACCACAAAGATTTTCTTGGATCATTTCTAGATTTGTTAGGTTGTTCTTCAGGCCACTGAGGTGACTTGAATTTGATACCACTCCTTAGAGTCCAGTTTCATTCTCTAGAGATGGGTAGAATAAACCACATCTCCTCTAAATACAATCCACCATATAAAAATGTTGAATAGGCAAAATATTTGTTGCAATGTTTCTGTTCAATATTTTTGCATTTTCCTCTTTGAAATGGCATGATTAATATCTTGTGGCTTGCTGACTCCCAAAAAAGGCATAGCTTCTCTTGCATTCTCCAGGAAATCCTATGGACATGCCTGTTCTTCCAGAAAACTTACTTAAGTCTTCCTGAAGAGGAGAAGGCTGCTGAGCCCAATGACATAAATTAATAAATCATTAAAAATACAATGCAATATTGGAAACAGATATTAAGCTACTTAATGGGCTAATGAATTAGGCTTTACTTTTCATGAATTTTCTAATATATCCTAATCACAATTACATCATGGACAAATCCATACGGTCAAGTTTTGACTGCATTTTTTTTTTCTCATTTCCTTTTAAAAAAAAAGTGGTGTTGTAACTAGATTTTGCATACTTTTCCCAAAAATGACTCAATAGTAAAACCACTGTCAGTGAAAACTAATACCACAAAATTAATAATATCAGTCATCAGTTAAAATAATATCAGAAGAAATGGCAATAGTAATTATATTTAATTTGTTCAACTGTTTCTTTCTTACCTAGCTTTCACAAAACTTTTAATGATAGTTGGTGGATAGAAGAGTATCTTAACTTCTGTCTGTACGGGAAGTGAGACATTTAAAATTTGTAAGAATAAAGTGTCACAAAAAACCCCTCCAACTTTATTGTATTTGGTTTAAAAAACATTTGGGGAATGTGACATCTCTCTGCCAGTATTCTTCATGGACTCCAACCACTGCATATGGATGTGGCATTAATACAGTGTGTGGGTAGTACTTCTATTAGCACTCTTCTATCAAAATGGTCATTTCTACGCATGTACACTTCTGGCTACCTTGAAGATTAAGTTTATATATATATATGTGTGTGGATTAATAGAGCTTGATTACATATACCTTTAGCATATAGGAAGTCAGGGAGTTATGGCACAGGATCTGCAGGACACTGCACCATTCTAGACTAGATGCTGAAAGCCAAATAGGATATTTTACAGCTCTAGACATTTGTGTTGGAAATGGAACCCAGAACTGAAATACAAACAGCTACAGAGGATCTGACTTTTTCATCATAATCTTGGGAGTTACCCGCACTAAAAGCGGTCATGATGGCTTCATGTCTGTCTTTGCTAGAACTTAAAGCTCAATAAATGATTGAGGGAATCTGTGCTTCCAGAGTTTGTTTTTAGTGAAAGACAAATGAAGAAGAGAAGCTGCTGCTGAGATGCTGATTATGTACATGCTTAATTGTAGTGACAACGAAATCAATGCCATTTTAAAGCAATGGTTGCCTGTATTAACTGAGCTGAAAAAATAGTCAGTGCAAGTCACAGCTGGATAGTGAAAACTCACAGGAGAGAGGGATTACAAGTTTTGTGGGGCAGTAAGAAAATATTGGAATTCAGAACAGTTCTTTGGTAAACATGCATCCATGGGTTATAAACCAGAATAGGAAAATCCACTTAGGGCAAATTAATATGTACTTAATTGTACTTATCGGCAGGGAGAGTAATGTCTTGAGATAAACTTAATCTAAGAACTATGAAGCAAAACTAATAGAATCTGGCATCCAACATGCAAATGAGAGTTTCATGTTAAGATGTACTATAACCATATGTATTAATTTATTATAAACTGCTGGGGGCTTTGTGTGCTCAAAAGTGGGTACAGCTGGCATATTAATTTAGTTTAATTTGAAAAGAGCTATTAAGCTTTATTAGGCAATGCAACAAAAAACCCCTACAAATAAACAAAACAACAAGAAGAAAAAAGAAATCATTCTTCATGTTCAGAACCGTTCTTAGTAGACCTTTCAGAAATACATCTCACATGTCTTGTTGATGAAGAGTTGTGGGTAGCTGTAATTTTTATATCTATTAGCAATTTTTATATTTATTTTTCCTTTTTTTCACTGGTAAATTATTGCTTTTTAACATATAAAAACCTACTAGCTATTACAAAAGACTTTTTAAAGGGTATTTCTTCAGTAAACCTGATGCAATTAAATTGTGTGGTTGTTTTATATCTCCACTTTAATAAAAATGTAGATAAATAGTTGACCAGTGAAGTTTTTTTTCTCACTGAAAATGAAAAAAAAAGGCCTAATAAGTTATACAGATGGAAATGAGTGTGAACAATAACTCATTTAAAATTTTAATTTTGTTAACAATAACCAAGAGTGCTATTTTGTTAGAATTCAAACAAATGAAAGATTATGCATAATGGTGTTTGACCCAGAAAAAAAAATGAGAAAGGGGAACAGAGAAGGAGGGCAATTGCAGAAATAGTCAGCAATGAGTGTCAAAGAAGCCAAAATAATGAGGGGGAATCCAGTCACAGAAGGACTTGGAAGGTTTAAAAAATCTGATGGATGAGAAAGGCAGTTTTGTGCAGTTAAATGTAGTGTAATGATGACTTTGATGAGTCTTTGTTTCACAGCTCTTTGTGCAACATGAAATAGAGGGAGTGGAGGAGAAAAAATGAAAACAGTCAAAGCCATGTCTGTGAGTGTCATTAATGAGTGATGAGGACTATAAAGACAAAAGATAAATCTCTGAAGATTTGATGGGTTTTTATTCCATACATCTGTGTAAATTTCAAAACCTGAGATGTGACTAAGAGTGGGTGTCCAAAAGAGTAAGAGAAAAGTGGATGTGTCAAAGAAAAACAGTATTTCTAGATTTTGTTTGATTATTGCAACTCTAGCAGCAACACTAATTACTACATAGGAACAATCTGGTTAGAGCACCACCAAAAATAACATTTTTAAGCTGTAGTTTTTATCTATTTGCAATGAATTGTCATCCTTACTGGGGACTGAATGCAGATCAGCTACTTCTGCAGCTCTGTGGAGGGGAAAAACATGGAAAAACAGACCCATTTTTTACTTGGGTGAACCTTTATTGACTTAGTTGTCATGCAAGCAGAGTCACAAGCAAATCCTAGGATAAATTTCAGTGCAAACCCATAAAACGTCCTTAATCACAAATAAAACCTTGCATTTATTATTAAGTCTTACTGTATCTGTTTTGAGACAGCTGGTGGTCAGTCTACACAGCTAATAACTTTCTCTCATGATAGGGTTTTTAGCACCTGTGTAGCATAACTATTGCTTGCGTCTGTACGCTGTGTAAAAATCCATTATTATTTTGCTCTACAAAAAACTGAGGCAGGTTTGGGCAGCTGTTTAATGGAGCACTTTACAGCAATTTAGGACAGAAATTAAAGAAAATGACATCTCATTAATGCTTAAGGTAGAAGTCTCGGCAGGCTGAAGGTAATCATAATTTGGAGAAACCTCAAAGAAAAAAAATTAAACCAGTCTTATTTTATATATATACATTGATATGTATATCCATGTATATATAAATTTATATATAT
>VWYP01001865.1:0-56956 GCA_013400435.1 Pycnonotus jocosus | reverse complement strand
TATTATTATTATTATTTAACGTTGATTGTCTTTGTAACAAGAAGCTGAGTTGCATTTTGTTCTAATTTACAAGTGTAAATTAAAATAAAATTAATGTACATAGGGAAACAAATACAAAATGCAAGTTCAGCTTCTTGCCAGCACCAGGAGCAGAATTTAGGAATTTTTTTTCTGCCATTTCATAGAGTCACTGAGGTTGGAAAAGTCCTCCAAGACAAGAGGGTCCAAGCTGTGCCAATGCCCACCTTGTCCCCAGCCCAGAGCACTGAGTGCCACCTCCAGCCCTTCCTTGGACACCTCCAGCCATGGGGACTCTCAGGGATGCTGCCTTTTAGAGAATGATATTTTTTCCATGCCTTCACATCTCCTGAGAGCGGAGTTAGAGAGATTTTGCTGGTAATCAGGACATCCTGTAAAGTGTTTATGTTTGAAAGTGTTTTCTAAGGAGGTAAAAATGAAGAAGTAAATATTTTCAGGTTCTGGAGTCAATATTGCAAGGGATATGAAATGTCTTTTCCAATGCAGCAGGAATGCAGTGACTCTCTCCTTGCAATTTATCAGTTGGTTGATGATAAAGGTTTCAGACTGCAGGTGAACCATGTTTACACTCCATTTTCACAGCGTTATTAAAGAAAAAGCCACAAAAAAAATCATCCTGACTAAAGTTTCTGGAAGGAGTCTTTTAGTGTTTAGAGGCTGGAGAGTCCACACAGCAGAATTCCTGGCAGGACAAGGGGATGGATGGGAGATTGGGCAGGAATTGTTCCCTGGCAGGGTGGGCAGGCCCTGGCACAGGGTGCCCAGAGCAGCTGTGGCTGCCCCTGGATCCCTGGCAGTGCCCAAGGCCAGGTTGGAGCAGCCTGGGACAGTGGAAGGTGTCCCTGCCCATGGCACTGGATGGGCTTTAAGGTTTCTTCCAACCCAAACCACTCTGGGATTCCATTATCAGCCTGTCTGATTTTAACATCACTTTTTGGGACTCCTCTCCAGATGGATGCTTGGGATCACTGTGAGCTGACAGGTGCTGAGTCCAACAGTCTCTTGTCCCATCCCATAATTCCTCCCTCACAGTGTTGCTTTACAGAGGAGATACCTGTAAACCTTCCATTCATTAAAATAAATCCTAAATTGGTTCAAAGGCAATCAAAGGCTCTCACTATTTCACAATTTCCAGACAGTTTTGGCTTGATGAGGCCCAAACTTTCCAAAGAGAAGGAAAAGGAGATTGTGGCAGGAGTAAGAGAGGATGGCAGCCAGAGATCTGTTCTTCCATCTCAGGATGTGGTTTGCTTATTAAATAAGCACTTAAGAAAAATAAAGGTTTGAGTTCCCTCTTCATGCTTTTCACCTAAAGGTTTTTCTAAAATAAAATTTGAAGAAAGCACTGACTTTGCATTCCCCCTTTCTCCTTTCTCATCCTGCTTTTTTGGGGTTAAGTTGGGTTGTTTTTTTTTTCAAATTGGGAGATATTTTGGGAATTTACCTGAAAACTTAAATGATTAATGATGGGACAGGAAGCCAAAGCACATCTCCTGTAACACACATTGGACTGGGAACAATTTTAATTACAAAACTAAGATAACCTTGGGTTTCACTCAGCAAATTAGATCTCCAAAGTGTGCAGCTCACCAGGAGAGCCACAAATAACTCTCTGTAGCTCTCTAGCACTGAAATCCTCATTGCTTTCCTAATTAACTCAGGCTGCCTGAACACAGGCTGGCTCTGGGACGGTCAGAAAGCAGCTCAGGCTTCAATTACTGAACCCATTGGACCATAATTCATTACCAGACACTTCCAAGGGTGACACTTCCTGTGAAATCTCCTTATTCCACGTTTTCCATGGATGGGGGACGTGCAAATGGCTGGGACTCAGGAGCTGCACAATATCTCAGGTGCCTTCACCTGTTTTGAGGGGGAGAAAGAACCTTCTGCCTGTGCTTTGGGAATCTGTTTGCCTCTCACACCTTTGCACCCTGGGAGGGCAGCACTTCCCATGCCCTTGGCTGAGAAACTTTTCCATCCCTGACTTTGTGTCAGCGTCCCCTGTGCAAAATGAGGCGACTTTATGAACCACAGGAACTCCATTGTGGGCAGGAATCTCGTTTTGTGCCTTTTCCTGGCTTCTGCCACTGCATGACTGCCTGGAAATGGGCTTAAAACCAATATTTTGGCCCTTTGGGGGCATTTTTTGTAAATAGGAAGTTCATTCCATGCCTTTTCCTGGGTTCTGCCACGGCATGTCTGCTTGGAAATTGTCTTAAAAACCAACATTTTGGCCCTTTTGTGGCATTTTTTTTAAGCAGGAATTCCATTGTAAGTAGGAAGTTCATTCCTTGCCATTTCCTGGGTTCTGCCACTGCATGTCTGCTTGGAAATTGTCTTAAAAACCAACATTTTGGCCCTTTGGGGGCTTTTTTTTTTTTGATTGCTTATTTTGGATACTTAACATCTATAAGCCTTCCCTAAGCACAGCACCCTGTCTTAGCTCATGGCAGTGTTCAGTGGGAATTAAATCATGTTCAGTGGGAATTAAATCATGGTTTAGTTAAGACACAGTACCAAGGTCCAGCCTTTAAACCTCCAGGTGAGTCCTCAGTGGCGCAGACAGGGATGGGATGGAGAATTCCCTGGTTTCAGGTGGATAATTCACAACTGTAGGATGTGTTCCTCCAGAACAAGGTTGAATTTTGGGGGAAAAGACAGAGAAATTGTTGTGATGAAGATGCACTTTGTGGCAATCTGTTTGTCTGGGTGTTTTTGGCAGTGTCTAAGGGAGAATTTGAGGAGCTGAGGGAATTGAGTGTCCTTTAAGACAAGGAGATGTCTTGGGATGGCAAAGCCACATCCTCACCTTCTGCCACTGAGGTCCTGATTAAATTACAGGAAGATGTTGATCAACACTGCCTTCATTAGAGATGTCAGGAGCGAGCTATTTCTGGGCACAATATGTAAATCTCCACAAATAGGTGGTTAATTCCCTGGAACACAAACAATCCTAGGAGTGGCAGCTTAATTAGCACCCGTTTTCCTGGGTTACCTGCTGGAGACTGGCACCAGGGGGAAGGTTCTGGAATTATTGGGATATTTATAGCCTGGGAGAGGTGACCTCAGAGGAGCAAAATTGTTCATTCCACCAGACACTGACAACTTGATTCATTTTTTTTTAAAGTAAATTAGTGGATGTTGCTATTTTTTTAGGTTGAGGGGAGGGATTTAGAGTCTTAACACCTCAAAGATGGAGGTTTCACATCTGTGTAATTCTTTTCTACCCCAATTTATAAAGTGCTGCTTTTTAAAGGAAGCCACTGAAATCACAGCCTCAAAAATACATTCAGTGGTATTCACATGGTGTTGAAATTTTCTAAAATTTGACATCACTTTTTACAGAGAATAATATTCCTCTGTACATATCAAAAATGCATGGAGGGGGGTTTTTCCCCCCTAAAATTAGTTTAAAAATTACTTTTAATGCTTTCTTTCTCTCATCTCAACTCATCTCCATCAGTTCTGTGGAACACAAAACAAGGTTTTTTTCTGTGCCTGTTGTGGACATGTAAAAGTCTGGACTGAAATAGGAGAAACTCTTCAGGGCAAGATGAAAAGCCTGATATTTAAATATGATTTTCAACTTCAACATTTAACCCAAGATGTAAAACTGACAAATTTACCCTTCAGGGACAGGGCAAGGGTGAATATTGTTGGCACACCTCATGTTTCAGTTAATAAATGCCAATTTATTTGATTTTAAAGAAATTCCAACAATATGAAATGTTAGGAATCTCTCCAACTGCTTTTCCCAAGTTGCTTTTACTACTGGTACTACAGCAGTTAAAATTTGCTTTAAAAGTTGCTTACAGTACCAAGAATGAGTTGAAGTTCCAATATTAGAAATTTTTCATCCTCCTCTATGAGAGTTCTGCCTTAAATGCGTTACAGGCATAATAGGGAAAATGCAATCCCAACAAATATTGAAAATAAGATGAAATTTCAGTGCTGGGGGCATAGGAATGGTTAAAAGCAGGTTTAATCAACTTTTGAAAGCACTTCCTAAGACATTGCAGCTTCTCTCGACTCATCCAGTGCTTTTTAATGGTCTTAAAAATGACTTTTGGTAATGGTAATTTTAGCTGCTGCTTGGCATAGTATCATGTTTTTATGTGCTTTACAGTGTTTTGAGGCCCAAGTATGATTTTAAAGACTCCTGTCAACTCCAAAACTGCTTGTAAAATGGGGAGTTATTTCAATCTAAAAGCACAATGTCTGAAAGAGGGATGGCTCGGCATTCTTCTCGAGCTGTAAAAATAAAATAGCGCTGCACAGCACTGGCAGGGCAATTTGCACGTCTCAAACCCTTTAGAGATACTGGATCTGTAAATAAAATAAAGGGAAAAAAATTAAAAAAAACCCTGTGGAGGATGACAGAATAAAGCCATGAAATAAATTGGCTGATCAGGCTGTGTGTCCTGGAATGGAACAGGAGCTTTTCATAATGATCTTTATTTGCTTTTTTTGTGCCTTTTGGCTCTGGATTGTCCCCCAGCCTTGCTTTTTGTCCGGTTCAAACCAATCCCAACCCCAAACTGACCTCTGCTTCGAGCTTTGGAATGCCTGAGCTCCAAATTTTAGAGCAGGGCTTAAGTCTGATCAAAGCACCAAACCTTTGGAGGTTTAAGCAGGATCTCAAAACGGGTCTGAACCAAGCTCAGCTTCGCTGGGGAGCCTTCCCAGCCTCTCCAATTAGAGATTTCTGTCAGGAAGAGCTGAAAATAGCCCGTGAAAGCCCTTCTTATGCCATTTTCAATGCAGTGCCATGGCAGCACAAGCCAGCTAATGTAAAGGTTATGCCAAGCTCCTCTGAGATTGCCCAGCTGTGGAGCTGAATGCCCACACAGGAAACAAGGAGGGGCGTTTTCCCCTGCAGTGGGGTTGCTTAGTTACTCAGTTGAAATGTATGGCTCTATGTGGCCCTTTATGAGCACCCTCAGCCTGTAAATCAAGTTTCAGAGACTCTTTCATGGCTGTGTTTTTCCCCCCTGAGTGTTCCCTGCTGAATGGAAGTGGAGGTGAGGACAAAGCACGGCTTCCTCCAGGAGCAGCTGGGGCGTTTTGGAGAATGGAGCGCAGCTGGAAACAGAAATACCTGTTCAGGCAGAGAGGGATGTGAGGGGCTTTAACTCAGCCTGGAGAATTTCACTCCTTGCCTCTCCAGTTTGGAGAAACCTCTCGCTTTCCCAGGCATTGCCAGCTCCCAGGAGCTCTGCTGGGGATTTTAATCCATACAAGACCCCAGGCTGGAGGTTTTAGGATTGACCTTCTGTGTTGCACCTTTTTTGGGGGTGCAGCATTTGTTTTTTGAAGTTTGGAAAGGATGAGGCAGGACAGGTCCGAAGTCAGCATGCAAAAATCTCTTTATTCAAATTTCTGACTCCATTTATATCCACTGTACAAAGGTGGCCAATTATTGGCCAAAGCAGAACATCCCATCACTTGGATTGGTGTTCATACCAATCACTCAAATATTCTATCAGAACCAAGGAATGTAAACATTTCTTATTTACATGAAAAAAGCTTGGGAACTCAGCTCAGAGTTCCAAAACATCAGAAGGCTTTAGCTTTAATATCAAGAGCAAGTCTGAGACATGCAAAACCAGAGCCACACTTCTGGGGTTGTGAATGATGGAGATTTCTTGAGCTGGGCTCTCTCAGCAGCCTGTCCCATCACCAGCCACCTCAGCTGCCCTCGTGTCCCTTGTGCTGGCAGGGTTTTAGTGAATTCAGTGCAGGTGTTCTCGCTTTGTTCCATCTTGTGAGTGCCACACAAACAAACTCTGATTTCCAGCCCATGGTCAGGCAGAAATCAAATGTCTATTTCCTCATTAATAACTTAATTTCTTATTTAAAATGGCCACAGAATTATTGGTGACTCAGGCTTGAGGATGGGCCTTGGTGATTCTCACTTTGTATCTCCAAGAGGTCTGTAAGTGATTGATGGGCTTAACCATGTAGAGGAAATGGGGAAGAAAAGCCTTTAAATACTTTAAAATTGCAGAATATTTGGGTTCAAAGGGACATTAAAGATCCAAAATTCCATCCTCCACCTTGGGCAGGGACACCTTCCACTGTCCCAGGCTGCTCCAAGCCCCAAAGTCCAACCTGGCCTTGGGCACTGCCAGGGATCCAGGGGCAGCCACAGCTGCTCTGGGCACCCTGTGCCAGGGCCTGCCCACCCTGCCAGGGAACAATTCCTTATTCCCAAGATCCCATCCAGCCCTGCCCTCTGGGAATATGAACCCATTCCCTGTGTCCTGTCACTCCAGTTCCTGTTGCAGATTCCCTCTCCAGCTCCCCTGTAGCCCCTTCAGGTCTTGGAAGGAGCTGTGAGGTCTCCACACAACCTTCTCCTCTCCAGGCTGTACAGCCACAGCTTTCTCAGCCTCTCTGACTCTCCCAACCCTCTTTCACAAGCTCTTTTCTTCCCCTCTCCACAGTGGGAAAGGTCATGGTTGAAGAAAAGAGTATCCAGAAGTTAAAACTGCTGGCTGTTGAGAGCTGGCTTTGTTTAATTCTCTCTAGAGAGAAATTAAAATGCTTATAAACACAGAGGGAAAGAAACAAAACACAACAAATCCAGACTTTTTTCTCCCCTTTAGCTCCTAGAAAAGTCTCCCCTGCTTTTTTCAAACTCTGCTCCCACTCTGTGGAAAATAATTTGGACTTGTTTACTGGGTCAGGCTTTTTGTAGTAGCAAAGAAGTTGTCATTGCCTCGTTCCCACAGAGTTTTTCTCCCTGTTGGGTGTTGTGCTATCCAAGGTTTTTCTTTCACATGCATATCAAAGAAAGTGGCTTTAGTGGCTCCTTGAAGAATTTTCCATTTTACCATTTGTGTTATTGACAGCACACAGCCACTGAAGTGGATCAGAGCCCTGAACTCGCCATAAATTCCTGTTTGCTGCAGTGTTTGGGGATGATGGAGTAATTTATTGGAGCTGTGGAGGGAATTGAAGGTTGGTAGGGAATGGTTGGATGCTGATTCTTCCTGCACTGTGATGGGGTGGTGCCACATGAACAAGCTGTGGCTCGTTCAAATTAAGCTTGCTCCACTTCTCCAGGCTGTACAGCCAAGATCTTGTGGATGCTGCACACTCATGGATTTGGGAAGAGTTTGAAAAAACTAACAAAAAGACAAATTTAAGAGTTCATACTTTGTTCTTTCCTGTGTTGGGGAGAAGCCCTAGGAAGTAAAGGATTGATGCTGAGGAGCCTTCCACAATCACTGACAAGGTTTAGAGTCTGATCCTCCTTTCAGTTAAAATTAAAAAATAATTTTTTTTTCCTACCAACAAATAAAATCATTTCCTTCAACATTTAGTGGGTAGAGCTTTATTAAATGGAAAATCTTTTAAATTGGGCTGAGTATCCGCTAGGAACTGAGTCAGGGGTTTGAAATTGCCCATTGCACTCCCTGTGACTGCTTAAATAAAAACAAACAGAACAATTTATCTGACTAAATAAAAGCAAACTTGAATATGAGATAAATAATGAAATAACTCAGAGTAATGATTGAGTGCTTCTCCAGCAGCTGGAAGAAGAGCTGATGATTAGCATATGGAAGTGGATTTTTTTTTTCCCTCCAGTTTTATTTCAGGAGTGCTCAGGAGAAGATTGCAGAATCATGTCCCAGAAAAGTTCAGGTTGGCTGTTTGTTTTCCCCAGGAAGGTTCAGGCTGGCTGTTTGTTTTCCAGATGATTTCCAATGCTGTTGTCCCTAAAGATCTCCTCACTTATTTTTTGTGTCAAAACTCCTTCTGTCTTTGGAGTGGCAGGACTAAGTTAGTGAACCTTTTTTCCCAAAGCTGTGCTCTGTTAATGGGAATACAAATCCCCTCTCAACTCTTGTGGGAGACTTTTTGTGCTCGAAGTCACTTAAATTTTTAGGGTTTTGTAGACCAAGCTATTTTTCTTAATAAACTTTGAAGCCATGTGCTGCAAAGGCCAGAACAGCCCTCTCCTGACCCTGCTCCCACATCATTCAAACATTTTATTGAGCTGGAATATAGAGATGCAGGAAGTGTGAGGGGTTATTTGGTGTTTCCAAGTGATTGTGTTTGGTAGGGGGAATATAAATGCAATTCTGGATGGCTGTGACTCCTCTGCCATTGCCAGTCTCAGTGTGTGAGGTTCAGCTGACCCTGGGAGGGTGAGCATGGGACCCCTCAGAAAGGTGAGTGTGGGACCTCCCAGAAATGTGAGCATGGGACCTCCCAGAAATGTGAGCATGGGACCTCTCAGAAATGTGAGCATGGGACCTCTCAGAAATGTGAGCATGGGACCTCTCAGAAATGTGAGTGTGGAACCTCTCGGGAATGTGAGTGTGGGACCCCTCAGAAATGTGAGTGTGGGACCTCTCAGAAATGTGAGTGTGGGACCCCTGTGAAAGGTGAGTGTGGGACCCCTGTGAAAGGTGAGTGTGGGACCTCTCAGAAATGGGAGTGTGGGACCTCTCAGAAAGGTGAGTGTGGGACCTCCCAGAAATGTGAGTGTGGGAGCCCTCAGAAATGTGAGTGTGGGACCTCCCAGAAATGTGAGTGTGGGACCTCCCAGAAATGTGAGTGTGGGACCTCCCAGAAATGTGAGTGTGGGACCTCTCAGAAATGTGAGTGTGGGACCTCTGGGAAATGTGAGTGTGGGACCTCTCAGAAATGTGAGTGTGGGACCTCTCAGAAATGTGAGTGTGGGACCTCTCACAAAAGGTTCTGAGGAGAGATTTGCAAAAGCTGCTGCAGCCTGGTAACCTGCACACACAGTGAGTGCTGTAGGAGTTCAGGTATCTCCAGATGCTCCTTGCCCTGTTGTTCACAGCAGAAGGTGTCCCTGCCCGTGGCAGGGGCTGGAACTGGAGGATCCCAAAGGTTCCTTCCAGCTCAGACCATCCTATGAGTCTGAGAGTTCCTCCAGTGATTGGGAGCAGAAGATCACTGTGGAAAACCCTGTAAAGCCCTTTTTGGAGGAGCTGGTGCCTTTCAGAGGTGGCAGTCCCCTGGCAGAGGGGCTGTGAGGATGTGGGTGGCCTTTGGGATGGTGGGGATGAAGAGAAGAGCTCAGAAGGAGAAAGGGGACAGCTGGAAACTGCAAACCCCCATAGTTGTGGGGCAGTGGTGGTTGGAGGGGACCTTTGGCTGTCAGGCAAACCCCAGCTCGTGTGACCACGGTGTCACAGGGTGCTCTGGGTTGGAAGGGACCTTCAAGACCATCCAGTTTTTCCCCCTGCCATGGGCAGAGCCACCTCCCACTGGAGACTCCCTCCTCTCAGGTGTCTGCAGAGCTCTTGGTGTTGCCTGTTGGTTCCACACACTGGGAGTTTGTTATTAGCTCATTCATTAACCTTTGTTTTAATCTCTATAGATGGTTCTCTGTGCTTTTAGCTGTAAAACAGCAAGAGCAGAATGGAAGGAATATTCTCCAAGGAATAGAAATTCTGGATGGGAAGGGGATTTGAAGGGGTTTCAAAGGTGAAAAGAAGATGATCCAGCAGGTGTCTGTTGGGAAAATACCTGATTATCCAAACTGTTGTGTTTGTCTGTGCTCAGGCTGTTTGACCTTGCTGAGCATCTCACCTAGGACACTGATTGAGGGTTTCCTCTGAGCCATCTCATTAAAAATAATTAGAAATTAAAATAATGAAAATTAGCCAGCAGAAACCAAGTAGAGCTGAGCCTTGACACTGTTACATGGAGGGTTTGCTAAAGAGGTTCTCACTTTGCTCCCAAGGAGAGAGGCCCTTTATTTATCCCCTTCTCTTGATTAAAGAAGGCTAAAGCAGAAGCACTGTTAGGAAAAACAGCAAAGTTGACAACAGGAACAGAAATTATTTGCTGCAAGGTGTTAGGAAAGGTCTTAGGAAAGCCTTCAGAGCTTGTTGTTTTATTTATTAAGTCCTATTTGCCTTTTCTGTAAGGAGTTTGGGGCAGGGGCACTGCTGCCTCAGAATTCCATTTACCAGCACTGCTGCTTAAACATAAAATGCATCATGAAAACTGTAGGGAGGGAAGCTCGTTTATGGAATGCTTTTCCTTTTTAAAGTGTGCTTGATTTATCATGATTTGACTTTAAAAACTACTCTGTTATGCCCAGGAATTTCAAGGACAACTTGTTGGGGGTTTTTTTTTGAGAAAGTTGGAACAGAGTCATGTTCTGGTAATACATTCTGGTAATAAACTGCAGCATAAAACTGGAAGAGGTAAAATACTGGCTAAGAGAGCTCCACACACTGACATGGGGCATCTTTCTGCTCTTTGGGTTTAAAGTCTCGTGGAAATATTTCCTTCCTAAGTCACCTTTGGGGCTGCAGTTCTTCCGTGCTTGTTTAGGTTGAATAAAGCAGTCTTAGTGCTGAGTGCTGAAATTATTTCTGTTGAGGATCATTTAAGCAAAAACACTGGAGAAAAACATTGAAAGAACTGGAGCAAGTCCTGAGGAGGTCATGGAGATGCTCCCAGGGCTGGAGCCCCTCTGCTCTGGAGCCAGGCTGGGAGAGCTGGGGGTGCTCACCTGGAGAGGAGAAGGCTCCAGGGAGAGCTCAGAGCCCCTGGCAGGGCCTAAAGGGGCTCCAGGAGAGCTGGAGAGGGACTGGGGACAAGGGATGGAGGGACAGGACACAGGGAATGGCTTCCCACTGGGAAAGAGGAGATTTGAGTGGGAGATTGGGCAGGAATTGTTCCCTGGAAGTGCCCAAGGCCAGGTTGGACTTTGGGGCTTGGAGCAGCCTGGGACAGTGGAAGGTGTCCCTGCCATGGCAGTGGTGGCATTGGATGAGCTTTAATGTCCTTTACAGCCCAAAAATTCTGGGATTCTCCTAAAAACACAGCCTCTTTAATGTAACATCACTGAGGACAATTTCCTAAGGGACACTGCTCATCAGTGTTGTTCTTTAGCTTAAGGAATTTATTTTTTCCTCCTTGCTAACTTATCCGAGTATATTTCCAGACAGCTTCCATTTTCCTTAATTAAATAAATTCCAACATCTGTCATTTTTATAAGACAGACTCTCCATCCTCCTGATGATGGGAGCAACTTTTCCCTGAACCTGGCTCAGTCCAAAGATGTTTTTTTTTTCCTGTCCCCAGGAATTCCCACCATCTCTTGCTGGTGCCTGGTTGTACAACACAGTGATTAATCTTAGGGGTTTTTGAACCCATATTGCTTCTTATTGATTGTATTTTGTGAGAGGGAAAAAAAGTTTACCCCCATATTCTTACAGCGTGCCACTTGTCTTCAAGGTTTTTAATTTAAATATTTGTCTCTGAATTGGAAATTTGTGTCAGATTGCAGTTTTAGATTTATCTGTTCAGTGCGTGGCGATGGATGTGGAACTGAGTCTGTGGCTTTGTTAAGTTTGTTCCTGCAGAAGGGGAAGGGTGAGGTGGCAATGCCTGAAAAAAAGAGATTTGGGTAGTGCTGGCATGGTGAAATGATGTGAAATAATCTGCAAAATATTATCTAGGAAATAAAACTTTTTTTTCTCCACAAAGCTCTTACTGGTGCCATGGGCTAATCCAGAATTTTCCTGCTCCCATCCTGCTTGTGCTTTTTTTGTTGTTGTTGGAGGTTTTTTGTTTGTTTGGGGTTTTTTTTGTTTTGCTTTGGGTTTTTTGGGGTTTTTTTTTGTTGTTGTTGTTGGTTTTTTTCCCATAGTTCTGACTCTCGCTCTAATATTTTCTTTCCACTGAAATTTATCTCATGATAAATTTTCTTGCTTCACCTGCTCACACCGGCAATAAATCCTCTGCAAATTGCTGAATTTCACTGACCAGTCCTGCTTTTTCTCTGAGACTCCCAGATCCACGTTGTAATGCTGGACATTCATTTTAAATGTTGAAAGTTCCTTTTAAATGGACTATGCAATGTTTTGTTTACTGTTCTGGAAATTCAGGTGTGTTTAATGGAAAACCAACTTTGGGAAAAGTTTTTAACATGAACATGTGATTTGGCTTGTAATTTTGATAATTTGTTATTGAATATAAACTAGAAGTTGGCCTGACTTGGCTGAAACTTTCACTGGTACACCCAGCAGGGAGAAAATATCATGGAAACAGAGAAGGGGCAAAAGCTCATGAAGTTTTTTAAAAAATCATGTTTATTCTTTCGGTGAGATAGATACATTTTTTAGACTTAAACATCGTCCCTGCTTTGGATTTCTATTTGGATATTTAGTTTGGTTTTACTTGGATCTTTCTAGTTTCTGTTGTTGAGTATAGCAGGGCTATTCCTGAAAACAAAGTTGCAGTAAAAGTTTCTATTGTTGATTTTTTTTGCCCTAGTCAAGAGTTTGGTGAAGGGTCCTTCAGTTCCCCAAATACTCAACCTCTAGAAAATGATAACATACATCTCTAGAAAAACAAAAGTTAGAGTTGGTTTTGTTATGGCTTTGGAATGTTGATTGTATCCAGTGGAAAAAAAAAAATTAGAGCAGAGGGGAAAAAAAATAGGCAGCCATATTTCATATAGATAATGCAAACATTTCTTATCTTCCCACACAATGTGCTTGTAGGAACCTACAGTGTATGAAAGATGTGGTTTTCCAGGTGATTTATTTGCTCTTTTAATGCCTGCAAAACAAAAAACCCTCTAAAATAAAGTAATAGTTAATTTAATTCTTAAAAACCAACCAAACAGAAAATTTTCAATTGTTATGTATCAAAATAGATATATAAGAATGAAAGGACTAGAGAGGGGAAGTTAATGCATTAATAATTTGATTTAGACTGCTCAAGGCAATTTGAAATGGGGAGGGTCTCCTCCCTGGGGCTGTTGCAGAGCTGTGTGCACACAATGCTGTGCCCTGTGAATTCCATCCTTGTCCTTGTGGATGCACAGGGAATGCCGTGCTCTCAGTCCTTCCCCACGCTGCTCAGATGTTTGGCCTTGCAGCTGAACTCCTCAGGGGCAACACGAAGCTGCTGCTGGAGGAAAACCCAACCAAACCCAGCCCCAAACCCCAAAGTGTTGTAGATGTGTCCCTTAGGGGCTTCACCTGAATGGAGATCTGAGAAATGCTTCACTGCTCTCACCTCCCTTTGTAGGCCTTGTCTCTGCTGGGGTAATTAGAGGCTCTAACGAGCTGCACTGAGGGTCTTTGGAAGTCAACAAATGTGTGATTTTTACCATAAGTTGGGAAATAGAATTTGCCTTGGCTTGCTCTTCTGTTTCATTTACAGATGATTTTGTGTTGGGATTTGTGCTTAAAAAATACACCCCAAAAAAACCCAAAATAAACCAGTAATACCTGAGTATTTCTTTCCTGTTTGGAGTCTGGTCCTTTGATTAGAAGGTACCATTTCACACAAATGGGGTCTGGTTGGGCTGTGCATCAGAGGAGCCTCTTAAAGTCTATAAAATCATGGGCAATCTCAGATAGTCCTGCCTGGTGAGCTGGGAATGGTTGACTTTTTTCTCACTGAGTCAATGAGGCTCTTGGAAAATTAAAAGCTCTTCCTAATGAACTTTTATTTCCATGTGCTTTAAAGGGGGTAGTGGTTTTCTGCTGTTTAATGTAGAAAACCTGCTTGGTCCTAAAACAGTCATCACGTGTGGTGATCATGCTTTTATGTATTTTAAAGCTACACTTCTGCCTTTGCTAGCTCTGCATGTACTGCTTGATATCTCTGAACCTCTCTTTTGAGTAAACCAACAAACTCTCACTTATTTTCTTTCGTTATTCTGCTCTGCTTCCATTGATGCCTCTAAACCTTTGACTCCAGACTGGCAATATGAGGGTAAGATGGCAAAATACGACTTCCTGAACATTGCTCGTCTGCTTTTCATTTGTGTTCTCCTTAGAGTTATTAAAATTCCATTCACTAAGTAGATCCCTTTTTTTTGTTGCAATTAAATTCAAATTATTGTTTGTTTCCGTTGTGAAGCTTTAATTATGATTTATACCTTTTAATCATTCCTTTGTTATTTCTTTGGGTTAAATTACCATTGTATTCCCTGTGTCCTGACAGACGCTGAGATTCCTGGTGGGATCTCTAGAGCAAGACACAAACAGATTCATTAGTGTAGCCATCCAACTGGATCATGGTGACAAAAATCCTTCCCTGGCAGGGTGGGCAGGCCCTGGCACAGGGTGCCCAGAGCAGCTGTGGCTGCCCCTGGATCCCTGGCAGTGCCCAAGGCCAGGTTGGACTTTGGGGCTTGGAGCAGCCTGGGACAGTGCAAGGTGTCCCTGCCCATGGCATGGAATGAGATGAGATTTTTGGTCCTTTCCAACCCAAACCATTCCATGATTCTGTGATTTGAGGGATGTGTGTTCATGACATGCAAAGGAAGAGGAAAAGCCATATAACGTTTTTGTTGTTCAAATGTTTTAAATATGGATCATGCCTGAGATATTTTATCATCACATCCTCCCTTGCTTTAGAAGTTTCTCTGAGTAAGGGGTAAGCAAACAGCTCTGATTTTGAACCCTTGTGAGCATAACTTTACTATTAATTTTAGCTCATACCTGCATCACATTTAAGGGAAAACTTGCCTTCAGCATGCCAAATATGCTGACTTAAAAAAACCCAACAACAAAACCCCTGAGATCCTACATTTGGAATGAGAAATAACTCAGTTTTTCATCTTTATAGATTGCAAGTTGGCCAGAACAGGTCCTCCAGCCACAATAGTTCCCATTGACGAGGAGAGTCGCAACGGTGAGTGCCCCACAATTATTTGTAACCCAAATTATTTATAACCCAAATTATTTATAACCCAAATTATTTATAACCAGTCTTTAAGGCCCTTGTTGTAAATCGACCTTCCTAATTTTTCGTAAGTCAGGGACGATACCAGAGGACAAAGTATTGGTCAGTGTTTGGTTTTGTTTGGTTAAAGCTGAAATTTTACTCTGTAGCATGAAAAGAGTGTAAACAAGGTGGATTTCTGGGTTTCCTACGTGGCTTTTGGAAGGTTGCTTGTTGGTTCCCTCTGAATTTAAGAATATGAGTTTATGGACACCTCTGAAATGGAAGAACGTGGTTGTAGTCATGCAAATTTCAAAAGAAAATGAATGTCCCTTTTTTCAGTATTTTAATTCTCCTGAAAAATCATAGAGTTCTAAGATTGTTGATCTGTGGTCTGAGGATTGCATTTATGCAGAGTACTGTGATGGGATGAAGTGCTTTACCCTGTTACAATCAGCTGTTACTCCTGAGAGTAAGTTACTACTCCTTCCTGCTTTTTATTCGGCGTGTTTAGAGTTTATTTTTTTAACCTTGCAAGCTGGGCCTGGTTTTGTGCTGTGTGTGGTTGTGGTTAATCACATATGGGTGCTTGAGATGGTGAATAAAGCCAGGTCCTGCTGGTGGAACCTCTCTGCTGTTATTCCGGGAGGAATTCCTTGGTGGAGTTGCTCAAAGCCAGATGGATTAAATGCATTTATGAGTAAAACTCCTCAATAAACCAATTTTTAATACATCCATGTTCTGGAAAGCTCTGGTGCTGGGGTGGCTGTTAAAACCTGGCTATTTTCCCTCCTCCTGGGGTGGTTTTCCCTGCAGTCAGGAGTGTCCAAAGGAGGGCTATGAAGATGGATGTGCTCTGTGGATGGGATATGTTGGTTCTTGACAAGCTGCTGTTTTATCCTGATGTGTTCCAGCTGTGGCCTGCTCAGTTTTGGTGGAATGACCCCCTCAGCTGAAATGGTTTGGCTGCCAGAGCTCATCTCTCATAGCCTTTCATCCTCCCTACTCATTAGAAATAAATCTGTACTAACAGCAAGGGGTTATAAATAAATCCAAACCAGCTTTGCCATCAAAAAAACCTTTGTGAAAACCTTTAGAAAGAGAGGTTGAAGTTGTGGACTCCCCATCCCTGCAAGAGTCCAAGGCCAGGCTCAGCAGGGCTTGGAGCAACCTGGTTTAGTGGGAGGTGTCCCTGCCCACAGCAAAGGAGTTGGAATGGGATGAGCTTTGAGGCCCCTTCCAACCCAACTCAGTCTGTGATATAAAAGTTAATAAGGAATGCATAATGTCTACATTTCTAATGGCCAAATTTCATGGGATTTCCAAGAGATGCAGAAATAAAAATCCACCTAATTTTATTCTAGCCTGTAGAAATACGTTTCTAGCTCACTTAAAGTGTGAAATCTCATCCTTATTTTAGTTCTTGCACAACCCTGTTACTTCCAAGGGTCTGTTATTGAGGTTGGAATTGCTTTTCTAATGTTTTGGGATGAAGATCTCAAAACAATGGCTGGGACATTCCATGCCATCAGCACATGTGGTCATTGTGTTCTGGCAACACAATAAACAGAAAATCCTGCTCTTTAGAAATAGATATTTAGTTCCATTGTGTCATGGCACATTGAGCTCAATCATTCCTAATTCACAGGAAGTCAGAGGCCGGCAAATCTCACAGAATGGAAACATTTTCCCAAAATACTGTTGCCTGTTTTCATAGTCAGGCACACAGGAACCCTGCCTGACCTTTAAAGAGCTTCTTGAGATGAGCAGAGATGTTAAGATTTGACAGTTTCCCACCATGGGATGAATATCTCTCTATATCAAGTAATTTAAGTACAATAGTAAATTACATCATAATTGTGCTCATGTGAGCAATCCTGAAAGGAGTGAGCTTGACCTTTCTTAAGGAATAAATGAATTATTTTATGATTTTCCCTGTGTTGAACTGAATTGGGTGATAGCATTTCAGATCATATTAACAGCAAAACAGAAATTTTCCGATGATTTTTATAGGCAGAGAGTTCTTTTCGCCCTTGGATTTATTTTTATTTAATTACTGGATTTGAGACTTGGTTTTTAACTTGTTTTAAAGACTGAACGAGCCTTATTCCTAGGTCAGACCTCCTCATTGCCAGTGTACCTCAAGTTTTTGGGGGCCTCCATGTGGAGCCATCCATGCTTTTTCCCTTCAGATGAGCAACCTGAAATTCTCAAGGGCTTTGAATCTTTGGGCAGGGTTTTTGATGGAAAGCATATTCTTGGGAAATTACTTCTACAAGGCAAGATTTCAAGATTTAGAGATGAAATTAGAATTTGGAAGAGAAAGCAGAGATTGGGATAGAGGAAACAAGCAGACCAAAGTGAATTCCACTAATGTGAGGACAAATAAGAACTGGTGTCTTGGTGCTCCATCCAGAACAAAAAAAATCCACAGTTAGGAATTCTTTGTGGGTTTTTTTCCCATCCTAGAAAAATCAGTCAGTGTTGATGTGGTTTGATTTTATTTTGGGTTGTTTGTTTTTTTTTCCTCCATGCTTCCCTCATGATGGTGTGAGTGCTCTGATGAATAAAGGGAGCAAATCCCCAAACCTCCTCCTCTCTTCCCTCCGTGTTCCTTGGGGAGGTCTGACACAAGAAATGCAGCTTTCATGGCTGTAGGTGGGTCAAGTGTTATTCTTGCACCTTTTCATCTTCCTGATCTCTCAGCAGCAACTTTTCATCAGCCTGACTTTCTGGGGAGGTAGAAGATGTGTGATCGTGCTACAAATCCCCTTCCATAACCCTCTGTGGGAAATAGGGCACAAAAATGCAGGAAACAAAGCTGTGGGGTTTTTTCCCCCCTAATTCTGTTAGAACAATTTTTTTTTGGTTTTGTTATATGTAATGCTGGAAGAATGGACCTGATTGCTGAGGAATATTGATAATTTCTCTGCTGGTCCAAACTGATTTATTTTGGTTTTCAGGGACAATCGACAGGGATTGAAGAAAATGTCCCCAGAGGCACAAAATCTGTAGCCTCCCTCCAGAAGTGGGCTCGGGTGTGCTGATAATGACTGGGAGTGATGGCTCTGAATATTCATTATTCAGAATATTCAGAATATTCATTCATTTAAATGTTCAGTGACCACCAGGGTGGGCTGGAATTGAACTAATCCACCCTGAAGAAGGAAGGATCCTGCTATCCCAGGCATTTTGGCTGAGGGGAAAAGTTGTTTGGTAAAACCATCTTGGAAGGTTGCTGTGACCTAGCACAGATGTATCAAGAAATGCATTCCTTAAGAGCTGTGGCTCGATGTTCATGTCCTAATTTCCCCTCCTGTTTCAGGAAGAAGGATGAATTAATGGTTTGAAGGTTCTTCAGCCTTGGAGGGCTTTTCCAGCCCAAATGATTCCATTATATTCTTGTATTGCCTTCGTGAGCATCTCACTCTTTAATTTTAAACATAAATACTTTCATCTGTTGCTTCCTATCGTTCAAAAATCAGCTTTATGAAGGAAAGTCATCCTGATTTTACCATTTCAAGGGATTCTGAGAACAGCATTTCCCAAGTTTGCAGTGTGGAAAGACACCAAACTGTGATTTTGTCTTGATTTTTCTTATTTTTCCCACACAGGCACTTTGAGGGCTCTTTGCATTTTGCTTTTACTTGGTGCACTATTTCATGTAGTGTTTCCATAATGGAAAAAAATTCAAATTATTAGTTTATATGTTGTTATCATTTCTGTGCAATGTTTCCAGGGAGAAAGCTCTTCAGATGCTTTTTAATCTAGTTCATGCCATTGTCTTTATGCCTCTCTGCCCACACATAGATTTTCCCCACATCCTTAGACAATCTTACAGCTCCCTAAAGTGTTTATGAATGGTTTTGACCAGCTTTTGAGCATCCTTTTCAAATTTATCTTCACCAGCCCGGGATCTGCTTTGTCTGGCAATGGAGATGTGGCGTGCAGATCTAATTTAAGCTATTGCAGCCAATAAATAAATATATTGGAATTAAATCTGGCCACTTGCAGGCCGAGGGTCTAAGCCCAGCCTGGCCATCCCAGCCCAGGGTGCTGTGGAGGTGGATGCTGTGATTTTAGTGCTGAGTCTCAGCAGGGTTTTGCTGGATCTCTGGGGTGCTGGTGCTGTTCTGTGCTCATTAATCCCAGGTTTAAACATTAGATTAGCCAGCAGCACAAACCCATAATATGCTCAGATTAGGCCTGGCTCTGTGGAGTTTGTTCCTGCTTTGTGTTTTTATAAAGGAAGAGAGGTGATCCATTAATCCCATGGCTGCCAGACTGAGTAACTTCTGTCAGATGCTGTTACCCTCGTGGAACGTTCTGGATAAATTCTAACAGGAGGAGTGGATTTGTATCGATTCGTGTGCCCCATGGGGCTGCAGCTGGGGGCTGAGCACTGACTGTGCCACAGGCTGGGCAGCTCTGCTCCATCTGCTCATCCCTGTGCTCGTGTGGGAGCCTGGAGGTTTCCTGGGGATGCTGCTCTAAAAGGAGAAGGACCTGGGGGTGCTGGGGGTGAGAGCTGGGACCCAGAACCCCCCCGTGCCCTGGGCTGAGCCCCAGCGTGGGCAGCAGGGGAGGGGGGGATTCTGCCCCTGTGCCCCTGTGCTCAGGTGAGACCCCACCTGCAGAGCTGCCCCAGCCCTGGGGCCCAGCACAGGAGGGACCTGGAGCTGCTGGAGAGAGCCCAGGGGAGGCTCCAGGATGAGCAGAGGGATGGAGCAGCTCTGCTGGGAGGAAAGGCTGGGAGAGTTGGGATTGTTCACCTGGACAGGAGAAGGTTGTGTGGAGACCTCAGAGCTCCTTCCAGGGCCTGAAGGGATCCAGGGAAGCTGGAGAGGGAATCTGCAACAGGAACTGGAGGGACAGGACATAGGGAATGGCTTCCCACTGCCAGAGGGCAGGGCTGGATGGGAGATTGGGCAGGAATTGTTCCCTGGCAGGGTGGGCAGGCCCTGGCACAGGGTGCCCAGAGCAGCTGTGGCTGCCCCTGGATCCCTGGCAGTGCCCAAGGCCAGGTTGGACTTTGGGGCTTGGAGCAGCCTGGGACAGTGGAAGGTGTCCCTGCCCATGGCAGGGGGTGGAACTCCATCATCTTTGAGTTTCTTTCCAACCCTGTGGTGCTGTGAGAAGTATTGGCTCTTGTTCTGAGTTGTTCAAAGCATTACTGTGCCATTTAGGAGTGTGCTGATTAGACTTGAGGAAAGGGGTTAAATTGGGTCATGGAAATCCACTGGTGACAATGAATATTCCAGGAAAGTTTCTGCAACACCACTTCCTGCTGTGACAGGGTGCAGTGCTAGGGAACCAAGGGACACCCAACTGTAGCTGACTTGGTTTGTTTTTCTAAATGCTCTGGTCCAAGAACTGTCCACAATTTCCTCCACAATTTACTCAGCTAATACAAGACTTCAGTGAGATGAAATGTGGAATATTTTTTATTTTTTATGGCTCCTATTTATGTTTTTTTTTCCCATTTTTCATGTCAGCAGTTGGCTCATAGGTGCTGCTTCTCAACTCTGTGTGCAGGTGCTTCAATCAAAATGTGCAGGAGGAAGTATCCCTTCTTCCCTGACAATTTGATTTACTTTATAAATTCATGAGATGGGAAAAGAAGACAAAATTTATGGAAATTATTTTTGTTTCATTCCAGCCTGTTTGTTCATCCCTGTTCCGAAATGATGCATTCTCCAGATTTGGCCATTAAGGATTTCATTGGGAAGTAATGAATCAATTTGGTGTCTGATGCCGTTTTTATGCCATGGATTTAAATTCTCATGTTTTTCGTGTAGGACAAATGTGTAAAGACTGAGGAAGCTGTAAAATGGATCAGTTTATTATTCTACTTCTATTTATCAACACATCAGCAGTGGTTTGGACTTAAGCAGAGCTGTTGTTAAAGATTTCTGCAATTCTCCTCTTTCAATTGTTTTGTTTTAATTATATCTTTTAAAATAATAAAGTTTCGCAAAGCAGGAGATAATTTTGGGTGTGAGTAGTAGAAAAAAGTTATCCTTTTAGAAACTGATTAGTTCTTAAGGGTAGAAAATAGGGGTAGAGTTGGAAGTATTCAATTATTTTTGTGCTGTCAGCTGTCTGGACAAATATTCTAACCTGGTTTTGGTGCACTTGGGAGAGGTGGAACAGAGGTCCTTGAATTACCTTCAGGGATGAGAGAGAGAAGTGATGTTTCAATGCTAAAAATTCGGAATTTAACTCCATTTTGAGGTAGGGGTAATTTTTGTGGATCACAATTCTGCTCTATAATGCTGAGACCTTTTCAAAATGTGTTTGGGATTTCCTTTTTTACTGGAAATTCCCCTCAGAGTGACCGGATTTTTTCTGAACAGCTCATCTATGACAGTTTGAGCAGTCAGAATAAATTATTCAAATTATGGTACGTGATCCATTCATATTCCCAGGGTGTCTATTTACCTTTGCCAATAAAGAACTGCATATTTTCCCTAATTATTCCTTCCATATAGTTTTGCAACATCAAATGTCATTTCAGTAGCACTTTGATTGTCTTCTCCTTCACAGTCCCAGTAAAGCAGTGCAAGAATCGGAGGATTTGATACATTTTAAGGCTTTTTTAAATCAGTTTTGCTCCAGGGAGTGGGAGGTGATGGTTGGGATTGTTGTCTGGAAGTGCAGTGTGCTTTCCAAGAGTTTTGGAATTGCTTTAATTCTGGAGTGTGAACAGAGCCCAAAGCAGGGTTGATAAGTCTGGGGGAGCTCCCAGGAAAGGTCACCCTGGGTCTGCTGTCCCTTGGCAGTGACTCCCACTGGGCTGTCCCAATCCTGAGGGCTCAGGTTTCCTCTCCTTCCACCAGGAAAGGTGTGACACTGACATCATTGATGACATTGATGACAAAGGTGTGTCTTTGATGTCAGAGAACATGGAACTTCTTCTTTCTGAGGAATGTTCTTTTATGTGAATTCTTGTCAAATGATGGAGTTCCTACCCTGCAGCTCAGAATCCATCTGTCCTTCTTCCCTCAGCTCTGCTCAGCTCTCTGGCCAGGAGCTCCCTTTCCAAATTCCCAGCTCTACTGGTTCATTGGTGCTGGAGCTGCCCAATCTGGAATCAGCTTTTTGGACCTGCTGGGGCTCTGCTGAGCCAACTGAGCTCTCAAAATTCACCTTTGTTCAGCTGAGTCCTGTGTAGGAATCCCAGAATGGTTTGGGTTTGAAGGGACCTTAAAGCCCATCCAGTGTCACTCCTGCAATGGGCAGGGACACCTTCCACTGTCCCAGGCTGCTCCAAGCCCCATCCAAACTGGCCTTGGGCACTGCCAGGGATCCAGGGGCAGCCACAGCTGCTCTGGGCACCCTGTGCCAGGGCCTGCCCACCCTCACAGGGAGGAATTTCTTTCCAATATCCTGGTTGGAGCCACGTCAGTTCTTTCCCAAGTCCAGTTAACACCTGCAGACACGTTCAGCAGTGTGATCTGCCCCCTAAACTGTTCTCCTGTCTCTTCTCTGTCAAAAGAATTCCCCACCTTACCTTGTTGGGAAATGAGGCATTTGATTAAAATGGACAAAACCTCACTAAAAATGAGAGCTGGTGGTGCCCAAGGGCTGTGGAGGTGCTGGAAGAGGGGAGGTTGGCACACAAATCCCATGGCAGTCCCCAAGGAGCAGGGTGCAAAGGGTGGTGTCCAGGCACAGGGCACAACAGGGATATAAAGAACCTACAGAGGATCCAGAAAGGGAGCAGCTGGGTCATTGTGGCACCTGCACAGGGAAGAAGTTTGTCCTCATGTCCAGGTGGAACATCCTGGGCATCAGTCCCTGCCCGTTCCTCTGGTGCCATTGCTGGGCCCCTGGAGCAGAGCCTGGTCCATGCCCAGAGGGCCTGTGGGTTCTCCTCCCTGTGGATATTCCAGACCCTTCTGAACACAATCCTGTGCCCTGTGCTTCCCTGCTGGGCAGGGAGGTGACACCAGATGCCCCCTTCAGCCTGCCCCATCCTGGGATCCTGTGTCCCTTCAGGAGGTCCCTGAGAACCTTGGGAAGTCTGTCCCTCAGGACAAAATTCCCATTACTTTTCTGAGATGCTTTCTGTAAGCCAGGCATGCCTTTGAAAAATGACTTCCTTGCAAGGAAACCTCCCCTGAATTTCCATTTAAAGTGATGCTCTAACCCCAGTCCCTTTTCACACCTGGGTGAGCAGGTATGGCTTTGCATTTCCCATTCTTCAGCCTGTGTCTGGATGGGGCACTGGGAGCAGGGATCTGGACCAGGTGAGTAATGAGCTGTCCCCAATGTTTTCATAACCCTTCAAACCCTTCCCCCAAAACAGAGGAGGGGAAAACATGGGAAAAAATGGCTTTATAATGGTCATGTCCCAGCTTCCTTTAATTGCACTAATTTTATTTTGATCTTAAAATGGTGCATGACTGCTTAGTATTTTATGGATAATGTGTTTCTCCCTCATATTCACTGTGTTTCTAAGCAGATTGCTCCAAAACATCAGAATTTTTCTCTTTATTCCAACTTTGAATCGCTAATAAGAATCACATTTAAGTTATTGCTTGTTTTGAACAGCAGAGTGCTTGGAACAGTAAAATAATTCAACAAGTGATGGATTTCAAAGCCCTGCTTGGCTCAAACATAAATTACATTTGTTGGTTTATTTTGTTACACAGTCTCATGTGAAAGCTCCTTGCATCCTTTTAGAGTTTCAAAGTCATGCTAATCAAGCCAAATGTTCTGCTCCATGGCTCTGAGAGATTTTTCCTCCTTTATTCAACCATCATCTTTCATCATTACTCTGCTATTCCACATTTTTATGCTATTGACACAATGGTTTAGGAACACAGGGTCTGATTAAAATAAATCATTAAGTCTGGACCTTGTGGCTATCTCTGAGTTATTCCATTACCCCAATCCTAGGGATCATTTTTTCCTTATGATAAGCCCTTTTTTTTTTTTTTTTTTTTGTTCCCTGGAGATATTTGNAGAGCTGCCCCAGCCCTGGGGCCCAGCACAGGAGGGACCTGGAGCTGCTGGAGAGAGCCCAGGGGAGGCTCCAGGATGAGCAGAGGGATGGAGCAGCTCTGCTGGGAGGAAAGGCTGGGAGAGCTGGGATTGTTCACCTGGACAGGAGAAGGCTCCAGGGAGAGCTCAGAGCCCCTGGCAGGGCCTAAAGGGGCTCCAGAGGAGCTGGAGAGGGACTGGGGACAAGGGATGGAGGGACAGGACACAGGGAATGGCTTCCCAGTGCCAGAGGGCAGGGCTGGATGGGAGATTGGGCAGGAATTGTTCCCTGGCAGGGTGGGCAGGCCCTGGCACAGGGTGCCCAGAGCAGCTGTGGCTGCCCCTGGATCCCTGGCAGTGCCCAAGGCCAGGTTGGACTTTGGGGTTTGGAGCCCCCTGGGACAGTGGGAGGTGTCCCTGCCCATGGCAGAGGGATAGAATTACATCATCTTTGAGTTTCTTTCCAGCCCAAACCATTCCATGATCTGTGAATATTTTACCGAGATTTTGCCCAAATATAAATTAGTTCTTTTCAGAAGAATAATTGTACCTTGCTGCTACCAGGCATAAAATTTTATTTCTCAGGATGGTTTACGAGCCCAATATAAAACCTGGCACATGTTGCTCCTGAAATGCACTGCTGAGCTTTCGTGTTGGGCCTATTATTTTGTCACTTTCACAACAGGGTGAAGTTTAAAAGAGCAGTTCTGTGACAAATTATCTTCCTTGCAAGGAATTAATAGTTTTTAGAAAGGGCATCTCTGAGGAAAGCAGCAGCAGGGTGAACCACCTCACTTTTCAAGTTTGTCTGTGTGTTTTTGTAGTTTTTTGTTTATTCTCTTTTTCTTTTTATTTTTCTTTTCCTTTTCCTTTTTTTTTTTTTTAATTATTATTGATCCTGTTTCCCCTCACATGCAGCTCCACACCCTCTGTTTGATGCATCCAATTCTTTCCCATAGTTCCTCCCAGCACACAAAGGGCTGGGGGAGAGGATGCAGTGCTGCCCCATGGGCTGTTTCTTCCCTTTTCTGGGATTTCTCATGGATAATCCCCAAGTCTGATGGGAAGAAGAAAGCTCAGGGGGACCCATCCACAACTCCCTGACATGAGGGGGCAGCCAGGGGATGGGACAAGGGGAAACAGCCTCAAGCTGTGCCAGTGTTGAGGCTGGATATTGGGAATATTCCTCCCTGGAAAGGTTGTCCAGCCCTGGCACAGCTGCTCAGGGCAGTGCCAAATCCACCCATCCCTGGAGGAATGTCACAGCCACATGGATGTGACATGTGGGGACAGGGGCTGGTGGTGGCCTGGGCAGTGCTGAGTTAACATTTGCACTCAGTGGTCTCAGAGCATCTTCCAGCATTAATGATCTGTGATTTTCACCGGGTTGCTCCCTCTGTTAACACCTTGGTGTCCCATTCCTTTAACAAACAAAAATCTCACTGAATCCCTTTGGGGGTTCTTTTGGGAATGATGGTCCCTCTTCACTGCAGTTAACTGTTGAATGTCCTATTTTTTTTTTTCTAAGTTTGTGGCCTGTGAGTTGCTCTTCCTATCTGTCAAAGGTCACTTTTTATCTGTTTCCCTTTCTAGAATTGCCTCTGCTTGCCCCAGAGATTCCCTGGGGAATTCCCTTCTGGCTTTGTCTGGGTCTCCTGGGGGTGTCCCCAGCCATGAAAGTGTCCAAGGCCAGGTTGGATGGGGTTTGGAGCAACCTGGGATGGTGGAAGTTGTCCATGCCAGGGGGTGGAACAATAGAAGGGTCCTTTCCAACCCAAACCACTCCATGATGTAGTTGCTGAACCAGAACAAGAGGCACGTCTCTACTTCCACATCCTTTACCAACTAATTTGAGACAAAATTTGAATTCTCTGTCTTTTAGGATTAGAATTGAATGAGATTTTTTAGTAAATTATATCTCATCAGATAGTAAGACGTTTCCCAGTGAAGGAAGGAAAGAGAGTCACCAAAAGGATGATGTTTGTGCTGTAGTTTGCATGCACTCATGTTCTCTCCCTTGGGTTTTTTGTAGAAAATAAAAGGTTTGGGTTTTTGTTTGGCTTTCTAAATTGAGTAAATGAAAGCCCATTTGTTGTTACTTATCTGCTAAAGGAATTTTCTGGTGTTTGCTTTTTACCCTTTTTGACCCTTTTAGAACATACATTGAGCCTGTTGCCCCACAGAGCTCGTTTCTCTGTGGGACCTCACAGCCCCAGTGGGCTGTCAGCATCCCTCTCTCCAACAGGAATGTCCTTGGAACCGTTCCTTCCCTTCCCTTGCCCTTGCCTTCCCTTGGCCATGAAGGATTGCACTGAATTTCTCCCACTTCTCTTGCAAAAGCAAAGCTCTGGTCAAAAAAATCCTGTGGTTTTCCCAACCTTCAGCCATGTTTCAGTGGATTTTTCCAGCTTTGGAATACCAGGACCTGCATTTCCCTCTGTGTGTGTGTGTGCAGCAGGACAGGGGAGTTCTTTGCTGGGGATCCACATCCTCCTGTGCTTGCTCCAGGCTTTTGGGAAGGATTTCCTGCTTCACTTCCACCTGCCATGAGATGCTGAGGGACTNTTGAGGGTGGGCCTGAAGGATGATGCTGTCTGTTAAAAAAAAAATAAAAGAAGACAAAAAAAAAAAGGACAAAAAAATGGAAGAAAAAAGCTCATTAACATGGAATGAAAAATGTATTTCCATAAGAAAACTTCCCAGAACCTTAGAATTCACAGAATCATTAGGATGGGGGAATACCTCCTTGTTTAATCAGTGTTCTCACAGCGCTCTCAGGTTATTGAGATGTTATTTTTTCCCCCTTGGAATGCCGTATGATACCGGTTCAAACAGCTTCCTGCTACTCCAGTTATTTTATTAACCACATCTCAGGCAAAGCACAGGCTTGGATCTGTGAAACTCTGTAAAAGGCACTTGTAAAGCACCTTCCTTTGCCCAGGCTCTGCCCCTGGAGCACAGGCTTTTTGTTCAGGTCCCTGGGGACCAGGGCTGGCTGGATATTAAGTGTTAATCTGGCAGTGCTATTTCTTGCCCGTTGTTAAGCTCTCTCATGCATTATTTATCAAACAGCAGGTGAAGACTTCAACCTTTTTATGATAATTGATAGTGGTTAGAATACAAGATTACAAACAGCTCCTGAGCACCAGTAAATGCCAGCACAGGAGGTGGATTGGCAGGACGTGTTTTTCACCGTTAAATCAAAATATATGGACTTTGTTGGGCCTCACTGGGTCAGCGTGGAGGGGGAGAAGATAAAAAGGTGATAAAATTGTATATAAATATCTTTGTGTGTGTCTCTGCCTGTTTGGGTTGTGCAGTGCTTGTGCAAACTTCAGTGTGGGGTTACAGGATTAAAGACACCTTCTGTGGGCTGCTCTGGATGATTTTTGTGTTTCCCTGGATCCCAGAAAGCTCAGAGAACTCTTCCCTCCATCACCTGGGGGCTTTAAGTTGTTTTTATTTTGGATACAATTAGAATTATCCCTACAGTTAGAATTATCCCATGTAAACCAGCTGCTCTGGGCACTTCCTTTGCTTGTGCCAGATTTTGCACAAGTTCTTGGCATGGTTGATGCTTGGTTGGAGTTCAGATGTCAAAAAAAAGGGTGCTGGAAAGTTGTACTCCTGGTTTAGTAAGGTTAGACCCAACTTAAGTTAGTAAATTTTACCTGTTTATAACCAGACAAGGAATTGAGTGGTTGGGAAGTGTGAAATTTAAGATTTTTTTGTCTTTTAGTATCAACAGCATTAAAAAAGAGAGGAAACAGAGGCAAAAAAAGAAAATAAACCACGAGCTGTTAATTCAGTTTGATAGAGCTGAAGCAGCTCCATATTGATGGCTCATTATTTTTAAATTGACTGAGGGTTTCCTTTCATTAATTCTTTATTCTGCAGACAGATGGGAAACGGTGGCTGCTTTTTTTCAAGGGCAATTTCACCCAACTGACAGCACACTGGAGCTTTGGGTTGGGATTTTTTTTTTTACTGTTGAAATATGACATGGCATAGATTAAAAAAAAAAAAACAAAAAAAACCCCAACAACAACAAAAGGGAAGATTCTTTAATTAAAATGTGCTGCCTTGGTTTTGTTTAATTGTTTTTATAATTAGTGGCATGATCCCTGTTAATTTTCAGCTATCTGAAAACATGCCTGGTGGGTGTCAGATGTCTCTGCTGGATTAGTAAACATTAAAATATATTAAAACCACACATTTGCTCTCCTTTCAGTACTGATTTGCACCGTCCTTCTCATTCAGCAGCCAGGCAGAGCCCTGAACATTTTGATATTATTTTTATTAGCTCTAATTAGCCTTTAAGAATAATGAGCTTCCATGGAGTAGCTCTGTGTGTTCTGAGTTTTAGATGTCGGGCTAATTTTGGGTTGTGAGTGCTGCCTGTGAGGTTAAACCCTGAAATGGAGAAGAAGGAAAAAGCTGTGAGCTGAGCTGAGCCTCTCACCCTTCCCTGCCTCATCCCATCAAAGCCATCAGGCACTCAGGGAAGCAGAACACGCTTCAAGCTCCAGCCAAAACACAAACCTTGCTCTTGGGTGGGTGCAGGGATGAGCCTGAGGAGTGCAAAGGGAAAAGTGCTGAATAAATGATCAAGTTGCTGTAACCTCCCAGTGTTTATTTTCCCCAGCCATCACCGTCGTTATTAATGAGCAATCCCGTCCCGTCGTTGATGCAGCTCCTGAAAAGTTGAATATCCCACTTCTGAAAGAATATATTTGACTTGTAAAGGAAGCATCCCACCTTTAAAGGAAAATATCCCCCTTCTGAAGGAAAACTTGCCTTCCTTCTTCCCGTGGTGGGAATCTAGGGGCTGCTGTTCTCCACAGTGAAAGCAGTTTTAGCCCTGGGGCCTCAAGGCAGCACGAGCCTGGGAATATCATTCCTCAGTCTCTCCTTCATGAAACAGAAAAAGGGAACTTTAGAGCATTTCTGATGAAACCAAAGGTTCTAGAATATTGGGCTGGACTCCTCTCCAAGGACTCGGATTAATTTGACTTTCTGAGTTTTGGCCCCCAGGACAATGCAGTGCTCCCCCATTTCTCCACCAATGCCAGGCACACCCTCGTTATCCCGTGGTTATCCACCTCCACCCTGTGCCAGGGCTCCTGGACAATGTCCCACCTCCAGCAGGGATGGCAGGGAGGTACTGGAGGAAAATTGAGCCTGGCATGAACCTCTGGTTTTGCCCTGACTACACTCAAAGCCTGCAACGGTTTCCATCTCTAAAGGAAAGAGGGGCTCTGCAGCATCTTGGTGGTGTCCAGACCCTTCCCAGCCAGGACACTGCATTTCCAAACCATTCCCAGACCTGGATCTGAGTGTTTACACATGGCTGATGCAGGGATTTCTCCCTGGTTGCATTTTGAGACCTCAGCTCACTTCCTCTTAATCTATTTAATGTTCATCCAGTTTATTTTCATAGTTTCATAATCAGCTTATGTGTTACGAGGCCATGGATATTTAAATTTGGGAAGTTGCATTCCCTCTGCTCTCCAGGCTTATAATTTCATTACAAATAACCAATTTTCTGTACTTTTTTCCCCATTGTCCCACGTTAATAAGTGCATTATACTCCTGCAGCATGCCTTTGGTCTCCTCTGTCTGTTTGCATTGTTTTTCCTGGGATCAGCCTCCAACTGCTGTGTGTATTTACTGGGATTAAAGAACAGCAGAGTGTTTGCTTTCCCTGTTTCAGGACTGTTGCCAAGGGATCAGAGCACTCTTGGCTCTTCCAGGAGACATCCACGTGCTGGGACCAGAGGCACAGAACTGTTACCCTGGCTTGGCATGTCCTCTGCTCCAGTGTCAGTAACCAGGGTTTCAGCAGAATCTTCTGGCTTAAATCACCTCTTCCTGCTGGAAAATGGATATTTTATAATCAGTTCTTCTGACCTTTCTGTTCTTTGGACAGAGATGTTCTGCTACACCAGCTCTGCTTTTTGGCTGTCTATGAAACACAATGGAGGATCTTAGAGGTGTCTCCAAGGGCTTGACCTGGTCAGTCACAGGTTTCTCTTCAGGTCTTTTGTTTCTTTGGTGTTATCAACTTTCCCTCTGTCTTGCATTTGGGAGACCCCACCTGCAGAGCTGCCCCAGCCCTGGGGCCCAGCACAGGAGGGACCTGGAGCTGCTGGAGAGAGCCCAGGGGAGGCTCCAGGATGAGCAGAGGGATGGAGCAGCTCTGCTGGGAGGAAAGGCTGGGAGAGCTGGGCCTGTTCAGGCTGGAGAGGAGAAGCTTTGGGGTGACCTCAGAGCCCCTGCCAGGGCCTAAAGGAGCTCCAGAAGAGCTGGAGAGGGACTGGGGACAAGGGATGGAGGGACAGGACACAGGGAATGGCTTCCCAGTGCCAGAGGGCAGGGCNCATTTATCCCCAGAAGCCACTAATTGCAGCCAGTAATTTACAGTGGTGTTACAACTGATGGGAAATAGGAACCAAACAGTCCCAGGGTCTGATCCAGGGGCTGTCTGGCCAGGAGTGGGCAAATCCAGAGGAAGCAGGCAGGACAGTCAGTGGGTATGATGGATGGAGCTGCAGACAGTGGCACAGAATGTATATCATGGGAAAACATTTGAGGTGTGGGATTGGTTTTTTTCTTAATGGTTTCTACTGGGGTTCTGGTTTGGTTTGGTTTTGGGTTTATTGTACAGATGTTAAATGCTGGGCTGGTGCTTTCATAAAATCTCATGGCAGTTCCAAGATCTGTGCCTGAATGGGAATGGCTTTCTTGGGGCCCAGCATATTTCCATGATGGCCCAGTTGCCCACCCCAGGCTGTGTCTGTATTTTGTATGCTGACCCTGCAGAAGACTCTTCTCCCTTGCCTTCCATGAGCTGGGAAGGGGCATCCCTTGGCTCTGCATCAGCCAGAGTGACAGAGCTTTGGGGGCTCTGTCAGATTTGGGGTTCTTCCAAAGGCAGCAGTGGATTCTCCTCTCACTGACAGAGGAGTCTTCCAAACACCTTCCAGTGCATTAATGTTTTCATGATCCCCATGTTAATCAGCCTCTTTAGGAGCCTTCCACAGAGTTTATTTGGAGCACAGGTGGATTTCCAGCTCTTAGGAAACAGCAAAGTGAAGGATTGCTGGAGCCTGTTCTGCTCAGGAAGCAGCGTGGGCTGGGGCTCCTTTGCAAGGATTTGCAGCACAGATGTTGCCCCATTCCTTTATCCTTTATTCTCAAAGCCTCAATAGGTCACTCCTTTGAGATGCTCTTCCTCACCCTGAGGAGCAATCCAGGCTGTGCTGAAGGTCAGATGAGGTTTGAGGGTGCATCTTCTGTGGGTGCTTGAGGAAGAACTTCCCAGTCATCAGGGAAGAGACAACACCATACTCAAGACACTGTCAGGACCCCATCTCCAGCCATGTCCATGGAGTTAATTTCCAGCTGGAGACAAGGAAAAACTCCTGGTTTTGGTTAGCAAACCATCAGTTGTGGTCATAAAATTAACAACTGAATACCAAAAAGAGGAAAAAAAAGAAGAAAAAGGGGGGGGGGAAGATTGTGGCACTTTTTTGATGTTAAAATAATAATTATGATGGGAGAAACAAACAAAAAAAAAGAACTTGGACTTGGGATTTGAAGCAAGAGCATGAATACAGAAATGGACATTTTTGCAGCTGAAATCAAGAGCTGTGTCTGGAGCTCAAAGGTCATTACTATGGCAGTAGGAAGTTGTTGGTGTTCCAGCCTTTAAATCCCTGCTGTGCTAAGTGGATCTTTCTGCCCTCCTTGAAAAACTGCTCTTCCTTTCTGATTTGTATGTACTTGAAGGCTGAGAGACCTTTGGTGTTGTTTCTTGTTTGCAAGGACAAAGTTAATTCCCAGCTGTTTGTGATACAGTTCACTTTCTCACTATTAATCTAAATCAATCAATTAACCTAACTTCCTTTATGAGAAATATTTATGCCTACTCAGAGCAGAATCAGTTAAAATTGATTGCATCGTAATTGGATCCAGCATGAAATATTTTGTTTCTTCCTGGTAAAAGCAGGGGGGAAATGTTGTCTGTGGCAGGATTTAAACATCATTTCAGGTGGAGAAAAACAATTTTGTAGCTGCTGCCTGGACTGGTTGTCTGAACCCCTGTTCTTAGAGAAATGGGCTGGTTTGGCACAGAGGACTTGGGTTCAAGCTTTGAAATGCTGCCTTTGTGTGACCTACCCACTATTACAGCAAAGAACTGGGAATTACTGCTTGGAAGCTGCTTAGCCCAAGATTTGACTGGTGGAAATATTCTCCTGGTGAATTTTGAGAGCTGTTGGGTGCAAGACACACCGGAATGAGCGTTACCTGTGTGATCTTCAAAACTGCTGTTAATGAGCTCCCAAAAAATCAGTGAGGAGAGAGTCACCTTGTTTGAGGAGACACCTTATTGATCTTTAACTCTCTGAAAGGAAGGTGGAACCAGATGGGGTGGATCTCCTCCCTCAGGAAACTGGAGATAGGACGAGAGGAAATGCCCTCAGCTTGTGCCATGGGTGGCTCAGATTGAATATTAAGGGAAATTTCTACATGGAGAGTGTGATCAAGCATTGGAATGGGTTGTTCAGGGAGGTACTGGAGTCCTCATTTCTGGAAGTATTAAAAAAACATGTGGGTGTGGCACTTGAGGACATGGGCTAGTGGTGACAGCACTGATGCTGGGTTGTTGGCTGGATTTGGGGATATTAAAGGTCTTTTCCAACCTTTATTATTTTTCCTTTCTCAGCTCTGTAAAGTTGCCATGTAAATTATTGGCCAACTTGACGTTCCTTGAAGATTCCATGTGGTATGTTGCCACTGAAATCTTTTGTCCCAAATAAAACAGGGTGAGGAGCAGGAGGTGAATAACCTGCTTAGCAGTGCCTCCAGGGTTTTCATGGAGTTTCGTGTCTCCTTTTAACAGCTTCTGTTTCAGACAAATCGCACTTCAGCCAAAATGGCATTTATGGTTAAAAGTCTGGAGGGAACCAGAGGAATGAATGGTTTGGACAAATGAGCAATTTGAGGGAATTCATCTTGTGTGGAGGAAATACAGGGATAGGGCAGAATTAGGTTAACTTCAGGTAGAAAACAAGGAAGAAATGCCTTGAGATGTAAGATTTTACTCCAATTATACCAGCCAAGCAAGCAGACCAAGACCAAATATGCAGATTTTTTTTTTTGTACTAATGCCTGAAGTCTTGAAAACGACGGCAGCGTGGTGAGATCCGTGTGCTCTGGACATCTGGAGTTCTTGTTGGAACAGATGCATCACAGATGTGCTGGAAGGCAGGGAGCTGATGGGATCTGTACAGCAGCAGCAAATGAGAGTAACAAGGGCTGTTTGCAGCAAAGCCCTGAAGGAAGCAGAGATTTATGAAAGGAAAAGAATCGCAGAAACACAGACTGGTTTGGGTTGGAAGGGATCTTAAAAGTCATCTCCTTCCACCCCCTGCCATGAGCAGGGACACCTTCCACTACCCAGGTTGCTCCAATCCTCATCCAGTCCGGGCTTGGACACTTCCAGGGATGGGACAAAGAGGACAATGAGGCCTCTGGCATCTCCATAAAAAGAAGAGTCATGTCTGAAAGGAAGAATTTGGATATTTGAGCCCCCTCACCATTTGGGTAGCCAAGGCTTGGTGTTCAGTTCAGGTGGAAATTATCGATACGCCACGTTTTAAGACTGATTTTACTCAACTCTTTCATGGTGTCCTTGCAGAAGCAAATACTCACTGAGCTCTGTATGGTAATAAGTGGTAGGAGAAGCTCTGGGTTTTGGAGTGAGCTAATTGTGGCCATCCAGGACCTGAAGGAACCAACAAGAAACATAGAGAGGGACTATTTCCAAGGGTCTGGAGTGCCAGGACACAGGGAATGGCTTCCCACTGCCAGAGGGCAGGGCTGGATGGGAGATTGGGCAGGAATTGTTCCCTGGCAGGGTGGGCAGGCCCTGGCACAGGGTGCCCAGAGCAGCTGTGGCTGCCCCTGGATCCCTGGCAGTGCCCAAGGCCAGGCTGGATGGGATCAGAAAAGTATTCTATTTTCTCCCAGTAACGAGGGGAAGCTTTGAGGTGATTGGAAGCTGATGGTTCCCTTAGAGCTGTTGAATGCATCTCACAAAAAAAATATCTGCAGCCTCCTTGGAAAGAGTTAGAGAGGGAAGAAAGCTGGAAGGAATAGAGGGAGAATCTACTCAGCTTGGAAAATAAATAAACCATATTTTTAAGTCTGATGCTGCTGGGATGGATTTTAAAAGTATTTTTCAAGAAGAAAACTGTGAACTCTCCGAGGATGCAAACAAAACCATAAGCAGGAGCAGTTGTAGTGCATGGAAGCATGTATGGGAAATTTCTGCTAGGATTGAGCAGTGTCACAGGCAGTTTGTAGCAATAACAAGATAAAGCCAAATAATCACAGGTGTCATAGCCAGAACTGAAGATTGCACCAGATAAATGTATGAATCCAGGATAACAGTGCCCCAGAACCACCTGCCAGTCCCTTCCTTATGGTAAAATCCATGTTTCTGGCAGCCTTCCTTCTTCCTTTCTGCCTGCCATGAAAATGAACTGGTTGTTGGATCAAAACAACCACCCTGCTGTCTCTGGGGACAATGTGGGGAACTGCCACAGCTGGTACTCCATTTTTAGCTCTGAATAAACAAGGAGCAATTGGCTGTTAAATATATAAAATATCCAAGTGTCTATAGTGTCTTTGAACTTGACAAGGAGTGTGGAGTTGGAATCATTAGCTGAGCCTCTCTGGTGGAATAATGGAATTTGTGTTAGAGTTCGATATTCTTTGCTGCCTGGGAGTTGTACAGTGGGTAAAATAACTGCATTTATGGAGCACTGGTGGATTCATTAATAGGAGAGCAAAGGTGCTCTGCACACTTTACAGCTGCTTATTTCCAGGGATTTCCCTGCAGTGAGCCTTGGCCACGTTGTTCTGGTTGGATTCAAGGCCCAAGGCGATTCCTGTCAGGATGTATTTTGTGTTTTGCATTATGAGTACCCCTGTACTTGAACAAAAATAAGGTTGTGGGAATCCAAGGCCAGGTTGGATGGGGCTTGGAGCAAACTTGGATAGTGGAAGGTGCCCCTGATCATGGCAGGGGGTGGAACTGGATGGAATTTAAGGTTCCTTCCAATCTGAACCCTTCTGGAATTAAAGTAAAATGTATTAATAATACTAACAATAAAAAAAGAAAAAGTGAGAGAGGAATAAACCCCAAGTCTTATTCATATTTCTCACTCAATGATTGCAAAACCCGAATTGCTCTTTAGAGATGTCATCTCCCAGCCAGCCTGGTAGAAATCCCCCTGGGTAACAGAGTTGGCCACTCCAGCAGATTCCAAAGTGCCACTGCCACCAAATCTTCCCTTTTGCCCTTTTGCTGTGTCCTTCTTTTCATTATTTGTAATAAATGCCTGGACTCAGAGCAGCTCTGCTTCAGCCCAGGCTGCAGGAGCACAGTTGCTGTGGTATTTCAGCAGTTCATTATTTCAATTAATATATTCAGGCATTCCTTCTTTCAGTTCACTCTAGCAGAGGTCTCAGATAATGTGATTACCAGGCATAAATTGTATTATGACTTCCTCATGTGCCATTCAGTCAAACCATGGAACTTTATTTGTGTAAATGTTGATTATTCTCCTCATTCCTGAATGTGTTTTTCAGGTCAGCTCTAAACTGAGCAAGTCTTTTCAGCTTTGCAGAGCTGATCAAGAGCTTTACTGTCCAACATCTGCATGTGGAGGCAACTTTGTGCCCAAATCCCCAAATGTCCATTAGGAAAACAGCTTTTCATGGCACATTTCGAGTGCTCCTCAACCACCAAGCTGTTTTCATTATTCAATATTTATTTGAATTTGTGTTTGAAGTGTTGTATCCAGTGCACTGAAAAGTAGCTTGGGAGGGTTTGGCCACTTCTTATCACGTCCCATCTCTCTTTTCTGAAAATCAAGCTGAGTGTGTTGTTGTAAATGACGTTGTCTTCCCAAGCTGGAGGCATGATTGCCTTCCATTACTAGGGAAATGTTTGGGAGTGAAGACACTGATTAATCTTAGAAGGAATAAAGCTTGCTCCTGGCTCCATTTGGGATATGACAGGTATCTGTCACCAGCAGCAGGGCTTGTGAATGCTTCAGCTGAAACCCATTTCTTGTTTGCCCTTCCCACCATTCAGTTGTTCTCCTGTGCTCTGGGCTGGAATTGCTGTCGTTAAGGTTTCATCAAAGGCTCTCAGCTGAATTGTTTGGGGGTGTGCAAAGATCAGTTTGAATGTTGTGGTTCACTTCCATTAAATCTGACTCCAGAAGGGAAAACACCAAGGTCAGAAGGAAAGTGTGGGTTGGGATGGTGTGAGAACAGCAGGGGTGGGAGAGGATGAGGTTGGAGAGCAGCACAGCATGAGCAGGAGTTGTCACCGAGAGGTCCAGGGTTGAGGGCCACAATGGGAGCCCATGAAGAGGCCAGGAGGAGTCAGGAACACCCTGAGAAGCCCAGGCAGGGACCTCAGTGGTGCTTCCATTGCAGACTTTATCCTGCTGGCCACTCCCTCAAACTGAGCTTTGCTTTATGTCCCAAATCCCACAGGTTCATCCACCCAGAGATGAAAGCTTAAAGTTAGATAAGAGAGAGCCATAATATCTGTGGAAGGGAATGCAAAAAGGGAAGTTTGATGTGCTGGCATAGGGGGAATGTGCAGCAAGGCCAGCAATGACTCAAAGAAATTGTCCTTGTACCTTCAGTATAGAGACAGAAAATGCAAAATCTTGAGCCTAAGAAAATTTTCTGTTCCTAAATCCTTTTTTCTAATTAGGTGTGTAGAGAGGAAAGTACTTCAACTGCCAGGTCCCAGCATGGCCCAGCCTTGGTGGATTGCATGGGAAATAGCCTGGAGGAAAGGAGGCTCACNGATGCAAAATCTTGAGCCTAAGAAAATTTTCTGTTCCTAAATCCTTTTTTCTAATTAGGTGTGTAGAGAGGAAGGGATTTCAATTGCCAGGTCCCAGCATGGCCCAGCCTTGGTGGATTGCATGGGAAATAGCCTGGAGGAAAGGAGGCTCACGGGGGAACTTGTGGCTCTGCACAACTCCCTGCCAGGAGGGGACAGCCAGGGGGGGTCGGGCTGTGCTGCCAGGGCACAGGGACAGGACAAGGGGAAACGGCCTCAAGCTGGGCCAGGGGAGGCTCAGCTTGGCCAGCAGCAGGAATTTCTGCATGGAAAGGGTGCTCAGGCCTTGGCAGGGGCTGCCCAGGGAGGTTTGCAGTGCCCATGGCTGGAGGTGTCCAAGGAAGGGCTGGAGGTGGCGCTCAGTGCTCTGGGCTGGGGACAAGGTCGGCATCGGGCACAGCTGGGACTCAGTGGTCCTGTGGGGATTTTCCAGCCTCAGTGACCCTGGGATTTTGTGTAGAGAGCCCCTTCCTTTCTCTGTCCATGCAGACCACCCCTGCAGTGCCTGGAGGAGAAGCTGAAATGGAACAGGATCAAACCAGATTTGAATGTATAATTTGTCTCACAAGCTAAACAAGAGGGATGGAACAAAGTTAACACTCAATATTGAGCGTGGCTCACATCTGGTCCCTGAGGTCAGCTCTTAATTTTCAGTAATGGAGTGGGTTTTTCCACAGTTAGATGCATCTCAACAAATCACCAGTTAGTTTTTCAGCCTTTCTATTTTATTGCAAGAATGTACTGCAAATGACAGGACTCTTTACAACGGAGAGATAAAATGAAAAGGGAAAGGGTTTGAATGTCCAAGAGGAATTGCTTCCAGTGTTGTTTATTGGCCTGTGTAATGGGCTGTTATTGTGCCTCTCAAATGGCACCGGGTTTCCCTTGGGATGCTCTGACCTCTTCAAGGGGAGTCTTATGCAAACTGAGAAAAAAAAATCAGACACTGTGTTTGGCAGCAACCTGTCAAAATGGAAACCAGCTCTGAATGTTCAGCCGTGACTGCCAAGGGTCGGCAAATTCATTTAGATGATGTGACAGTGCTGCTGCAGAAAGAAAAAATGGGGACCAGGGCAGCTTTGGGGCTGCCTTGGAAGATTAAAGTTTTTGCCTGACTACTTTCCTCTTTTCACAGAATTCTGGAATGCTTTGGGTCGGAAGGGGCCTTAAAGCCCATCCAGTGCCACCCCAGCCATTGGCAGGGACACCTTCCACTGTCCCAGGCTGCTCCAAGCCCCAAAGTCCAACCTGGCCTTGGGCACTGCCAGGGATCCAGGGGCAGCCACAGCTGCTCTGGGTACCCTGTGCCAGGGCCTGCCCACCCTGCCAGGGAATAATTCCTGCCCAATCTCCCATCCAGCCCTGCCCTCTGGCAGTGGGAAGACATCACCCCTTGGCCTGGCATTCCAGGCCCTTCTAAAGGGTCTCTGTCCATGTTTCTTGTAGCCCCTTCAGGTCCTGGAAGGTCACAGTCAGGTCACCCTCACCTCAGTGTCACCTGCAGCCCTCCTGAGGGTGCCCTCAGTCCCTTTGTCTGTGTCATTAATGAAGATATTAATCAACATTTGTCCCCCAGGGGACACCACTGTCACCCTGAGCCACTGATCACTATTTTCCTCTCAGAAAAAGAATAGACTTAATTTTCTAAATTAGTTCCTTTTCTTGGTGTTTATTTTATGTACTTGGGAGGCAAGTGAGAGGGAAGGAGTACAGTTTATTAAGAGCCAGTTTAATACACTGTACATCAGTGGAGTTTATGGAGGGAAACCTTGTAGATTTATGATACTGTTCCTGCAGTAAAGCCATCACAAGGGTGCTCTATCAGCGCATCTTTCTTAGCAAAGAAACAGCACTGGGTTTGTGCCAGCTCTTTCCCAGAGTTTCCTTTAGATTCCCCAGCTTTCCTGCATTTCCCAAGGCTGGTTTTAGGAACTACCTCCCTTAAAAAAAGCCATAAACAAAACAGGTGAATTTATCAGGCTGCTTAAAAGTTTTAGGTCTTCTCTTGACACTGTAGCACCATTTTAAAAGAAAATTATTAATAGACTTCTATAAGGCAAACAAACAGCTCCTGTGGTGTTTAATCTTACAAGAAAATATTTCCTATTTAAAGTTATACCTCTGCTCGTCTACAAATATAAAACATCTGATTTTATTCCATGTCCAGCCTATTAAGGCCCACACATTTCAATAACACATTTTTGGTGCTTCCTCACATGGGATGGAGAACTGGTAATAGATTAGAGAGGTGTTTTTAAACAGTAAATTCTCTGAGCAGCTCCAAACTCATGTCTGGAAGAATCCAAATGTTAAGCTTGCAAATTTTTCACAGGAGGCAGCCCCAGAGGGTTCAAAGGCTTCTTGATACCAGTGGGAAGTATCTCAAACAATGGGAGATGGAGGCTGAAGTTACAGAAGGAGATGTTCTTTGCAGTGTGTTGCTTCTGAAATATATTCACAAATCACTGTGGACAAGTTCCTCTGCCTGTCCTCTCCTGCAGTAAATCAAAGCTCACTATCCTTAGGCACTTTGCCAGGAGAAAAGACAGGAGAAGCACAAACATCTCTGTTTCACCTCAGAGTGCAAAATGGAGGGTGGTTCTCACCTCTGTGAACTCTGCTGAAAAACTGGGAAATGGGAAAGGATCCAGTAAAGGAAATAGGAAATGTCAGTGTGTAACTAACACTGCACAGAACTACAGAGAGTGGGCTGAATTGGGCTGAATATGGAAAAGCTGAACAGGAACTCACCTGATCCCTCTGGATGAGCATTTCCAGCAGGGCTGAGTAGGGGATATGGAAGGCAGAGTTAGAATCATGGGATAGAATCCCAGAATGGTTTGGGTGGGAAGGGACCTTAAATCCCACCCAGTCCCATCCCCTGCCATGGGCAGGGACACCTTCCACTGTCCCAGGTTGATCCAAGCCCCAAAATCTAACCTGGCCTTGGACATTTCCAGGGATCCAGGGACAGCCACAGCTGCTCTGGGCACCCTGTGCCAGGGCCCCACCATTCTCACAAGGAAGAATACAATCCAGCCTACACTTCATTTAAAACCTTAAACTGTTCTGATCCCATGGAGAAAATGGGGAAGATTCCAGCAGGTGATGCCAGGCACTGACCTCAACCACCAGTGACTGAGTGATGAGACCTGGAAGCCGTTTGGCTGCTGAAGCCAAAGTTTTGATTGTGGAATCCCAGAAATGTTTGGGCTGGAAGGGATCAAGATCATCTCATTCCAACCTGTCTGCCATGGCAGGAAATGCCTGGTTCCCACTGGATTGTTGTTAGTTCTGAGTCCCCATGGACAGATCTGTACTGGTAAATTAAGCAGCACCAGGGTCGTTTCTGTGTCTCTGGAGCCAACTGGCGTGGGCTGAGCATGTCTGTTCAATTAACACCCTTGATCTCTATTAAGATCTGATTAGTGAGAGATGCCTCTGCCCAAACTGAGGTGCAAATGAGTTCATGTGCTGAAGTAAATAATATGGAATTTATGTAGCTATGAATGTGAGGTAGAGAGATAGGAAGGAATAGAAAAGAGGAGAGTGAGACAGATCCAGCAGAAGATTGTCACCAATCCTGGATCCATTGGTGTCCCACTGGTCCTTCTTCATCCTGGGTTTCTCAGTGGTGGAGGGTCCTGAAGTCCTCTGGAACTTTTCCCTGTTTATACACTTTAGCAAGGAAGGAATTAATGCTCATGGGCATCACAGGTCTCTTCTTACACTGTGGGTTAAATGATTCCCTTGTTTCTGGTGCTAATTAGTGCCAGCTCAGAGTTTCTGTTCTTTTGAGTTGGTGATTTCTGGGATCCATGGTCACAATCTGTCCCTGCCACAATTCCCTTTGTCCAGTCAGAGCTGCTGCATTGGCTTTCCTTGTGTCTCATAAATTCTGCTTTTTTTCTGTCCATTCTCAGCAATTCCTTCTCCCCAGGTTAAGCCTGGGATAAGACCCAGACAATTCTTTCACTTTGATTTTAGCTCAAGTTCCTGCTGTGGGGGTTCTCTGCAGTCCAGGTATCCACAGAGGAATCTTCTGGGGGGCTTTGGTGCTCGCTGGTGGTGGCAGCTGCCATCTGTCCCTAACCTGGGCTGAGCTTTGGGTGATGTGTGTATGACAGTTGATTTCCTACACACTTTGCCAACGTGGGAATTTTTCTGGGGATGGATTTCCCAGGATGTGCTGACTGGATCTCGCTTTCACCAGGCCTGGAGTTAACTCCATCCTGTTCCTCTCTTCTGTCCTTATCTCATGGATTTAACAGTGCTTTGGACAGGCAACTGTTCTCTTTAATCCTCTAAAACCAGTACTGGCACCCAAACCTGGGTGGTGGCACCTCCCAAGCTGTTCCCAGCTGTTATTTGGGCAAGGATCAATTTGCCAGGACCAAAAGTGTCCTGGAGTCAGGAAAGCAGGGCAGCTCTTCCTGCCTTTCCTCCATTTTGCTGTCAGAGTAATTTGCCTTCCAGCAATTTGCTTGGCAAATAAACACAATGCTTCATTAGCATTTGAGATAGTTATTTTCATCCTTATTAGATACCAGGCACTTAGAAAGCAGCTTGACATGCATTTTAGTTTTTTCTATGCAAACAGGGAACTTGAACAACAAAATAAAGGAGATGCAAATGATCTGTTGCTAAACGTGACAGGGTTTTTCATTTAACACCATTAGGCTCCATGTTCCTATTTTCAATTAGCTCTGAAGTCTGCTTACACACTCTGCTGTTTACTGCTCCTGTCGAAGGCAAGGGAGGGAGTGCAGGATGCGTTCAGGAAAGACACAACCTGGGAAATGCTGAGAGAAAGAATCACCTACACAAATAATTTGCTGTTTACAGTGTCTTGATGGAATTGCTCAGTGTGAAGATAAAAGCCTTGGGCTTGAGAGAGCACCTGAAAACTTTGTTCAGTTCCTCACATTCTTTTGGTCTTCTATTGGAAGGCCTTGTTTTGGATGGTGGTGTGTTTGTTTAAGAAATTTGTCCAAAAAAAGTAGATGCTTTTGTTTTCATGGTTCAGAAGGAGGGATGGTATGTAGAGTGTCCTGGGGCTCCTGGGGGACACCGAGCTGTCCCTGAGGCAGCAGAGTGTCCTGGGGCTCCTGGGGGACACCGAGCTGTCCCTGAGGCAGCAGAGTGTGGCGGGGCCAAGGAGGCCAATGGGATCCCGGGGGCAGCAGGCAGAGCATGGGCAGCAGGGCAGGGAGGGATGGTGCCCCTGTGGGCAGCCCTGGAGGCTCCTCTGCAGGGCTGTGTCCAGCTCTGGATGCTGAGCACAGCAGGGCCAGGGAGCTCCTGGAGCGGGGCCAGCGGAGGCTGCGCAGCTGAGGAAGGGCCTGGAGCATCTGGGTGCCCAGGAAAGGCTGAGGGAGCTGGGGCTGTTCAGCCTGGAGAGGAGCCCCAGCTGAGAGGGGCCCTCAGGCCTGGCTGTCCCTGTGTGCAGGGAGGGCTCCCAGCAGGGCCCAGGCTCTGCTGCGGGGGCCCAGCAATGGCCCCAGAGCCACGGGCAGGGCCTGAGCCCAGCAATTCCCCCTGCCTGCACAGGAGGCACAACTTCTTCCCTGGGCAGTGCCCAGCCCTGAGCACATTGTCCCCAGAGCCTGGGGGGTCTCCTCATGAAAGTTTGTAACTCCACTGGATGCAGAACCAAACATTTGGGAGATACAATAGCTGCCAGTTACTCCCAATTTTCTGTGTGACTCTCAGATTGGTTCTACTTCCAAGATTTGTTAATTCTCTAGTTCTTGTCTCTTCCTTTGTAGTTTTTCCTGTGAAAAGCCATATTAAATGTACTTCCCTCTCCAAGAGAGCTGGAGAGGGACTGGGGACAAGGGCTGGAGGGACAGGACACAGGGAATGGCTCCCAGTGCCAGAGGGCAGGGCTGGATGGGAGATTGGGCAGGAATTGTTCCCTGGCAGGGTGGGCAGGCCCTGGCACAGGGTGCCCAGAGCAGCTGGTTTTTTACATGATTAAACATCAGCTCAGCACCACCACAATTCACCACTACCCCAGGTCCTCAAGTTCTTTGAATGCTTCCAGGGATGGTGAATTCACCACTTCCCTGGGCAGCCCATTCCAATGCTTGAGAGCCCTTTCTGTACAGGAATTTTCTCTTACATCCAATCTATACTTGCCCTGGTGCAACTTGAGGCCATTTCCTTTCTCCCTGTCCTTTGTTACCTAGGAAAAGAGAGTACCACTCACTTCCACATCCAGTTTCATTTCTACAGGGCAATAGAACAGCCAAATTTAGTTAATCATATCTAATACTCTTTCTAATTCAGATTTTAGCTTTTAAGAGAGCTTTCAGATCACAGGTGAAGTGAAACCCTGTGTGTTCTTAGCAACCTCCTCCAAATGTTTGGTTTTAGTTCCCTCAACTTTCTCTTTATGCTGAGCAATGTTCAAAGAGCTTCTGGTGAGGGTGATTTCCCTGTGGAAAAGGGGCAGGTCTGGCTGAAGGGGAAAATAAAATCAATCCTAGTTTGCAAGTCAGGTGATGAAAAGTTTAAAAAGCTGATCCTCAGGTGACACTTTGAAGCCAGTTATGTCCTTGCTGCCTTCCTGACAGCCAGGTCAAGGGAGTGTGAAATAATTGACTGACTCTGGGGAACAGCGTGGCTTTTACAGGTTTGCTTTTTCCCCTGATAACTGCAAAACTGCTGCTTAAAATTGGTTTCTGATGGTAGCACTTTAGTGGCATTAGGGACTTGTGATTTGAGTTAGGAGGAATCACAAAATCATGGAATGGTTTGGGCTGGAAGGGACCTTAAAGCTCACCCTTGTTCCACCCCCTGACCTGGCAGGACCACCTTCCCCTAGACCAGGTTCTTCCAAGCTGTCCTTGAACATTTCCAGACACAGGAAAATGTGGAGAAGAAGGCAGTGCTTGATTGCAAAGGCAACCAAACTGCTTTAAAAAAAGCTTTTCAAAGTGGAAAATAAAATTCTTCCTGGCAGGATGGTAGTGCCACATATTCCTGGTTTTCCTATGTTTCTATTGGGATGCCTGCAGACACAACCAGGAGCTGCACTTTTGGCAATAAATCTGCCCCATCTTTTGTAGTTTAGCAAAATGGGGAGGAAAATATGATAGAAGGATGTCAGACTGGTGTTTGTATCAGTTCTGGCCACTGTAATCCATCACTCTGCTTGCTCCCAAAATCTCCTAATCTGGGATTCTGCTCCCAAACCAAAGTCACTCCAGCCACCCTCTTGTCAGTTTGGAATTCTGACTCCTTGGCAGCAGTGTGATCAGAGGCTGAGGCACAGCTGTAGGTTGCAAAGGGTCCTGTAGAATTCCATGGATAACAAAGGCCTTTTTTATGCCTTTTAGTTCTGTGATAAAGCAATTCTCAGAAAAAGAAAGGATTTGCTCTCTCCCATGAAGAGAAGGTTCTGAATGAAGATGCTTCCCTGTTCTCACAGAAGGCGAAATAGATAAGAAATTGTGCTTGTTCCTCAATCTGTTGTAAAATCCAGCATGCACTTCCTCTGTACTGCTCCACTCCTCACCTCAAGGATTCTTTTGGCCTCTGGGCAAAAATAGGAGGGATCTCATAGCCAGAATATTGTCAGGTTGAATTATTGCTGAACAAGGCTTGTATCCAAATTTAGTTGAAGATGGAAATTTTGGTCTGTGTTAGGTGTTTCTGTTTGATGAATCCAGGGGAGGCACCAGATGAGCAGAGGGATGGAGCAGCTCTGCTGGGAGGAAAGGCTGGGAGAGCTGGGATTGTTCAGCCTGGACAGGAGAAGCTTTGGGGTGACCTTGTTGTGACCTTCCAGGGCCTGATGTAGCCAACAGAAAACATAGAGAGAAACAATTTCCAATTTCCAAGAGCCTGGAGAGCCAGGACAAGAAGGAATGGCTTCCCAGTGCCAGAGGGCAGGGCTGGATGGGAGATTGGGCAGGAATTGTTCCCTGGCAGGGTGGGCAGGCCCTGGCACAGGGTGCCCAGAGCAGCTGTGGCTGCCCCTGGATCCCTGGCAGTGCCCAAGGCCAGGTTGGACTTTGGGGCTTGGAGCCACCTGAGATAATCCCTGTCCATGACAGGAGTAAAAGAAGATGAACTTTAAAGATGTTCCCTTCCAGCCCAGGCCATTCTGTGATTTCAGGATTCTGTGTCCAGTGGGGGTCTATCCCTATATTTCCCCCACACTTCCTTTTTCATTCCCTTTTCCAGAGCCTCAGGTTAGAGGGTCTGCACCTTTCCAACATCTGGAAACAACTGGGAGACTGGAGCTAACCTCAGACTAAACACATTGGGGCACAAGTTTGGAAAATCAATTTTAATGCCTTTGGGGTGCACCAAGAAAATCCAGATCTGCTGGCAATGTTTATTTTTTTTCTTCCCCAGGGAAGTTTCCCTGCAGGAAAATCAGCATGAGCAGGTAAAGAGGATGGAAAAGCATTAGTAAATTGTCCTTCTTTTGCCTCGTTTATAAGAAGAAAACAGCTGCATGTGGTGCACAGAAGATGTCAAGGAAATATTTAACAAAATTATGCACAACCATGAGCAATGTTTAGACAGGCTCTGATAATTTTAATAATTCAGGGTTAGAACAGAGCAGTGCAGGCTCCTGCTGCTCCTCTGCGAATGGTTTGCAAACAGACCCTAGGATGGCTCCAAATTAAGGTGAAAACATTCAAATCATTTAATTCACACCTTCAGCAGCCACTGCTGATCACAGTGCTCCCAAGAAACTGCTCCATCTGATTCATTATTTAGGAGTCCTTGTGTGTTTAAAGTGTAAATCAGACTTTTCTAAACACAGGGCAAATAAACCTCGTTGTTGATTGGTTTGAGAAGCAGCTCAAAGAATTGGAAAGCAAACAGGACTTACAAAAACAGTTTAAAGTATTTATTGGAGACCTGACACAGCCCCAAACTGTGCCCAGGAACTCCAAAAGGGATTATCTGGATAATAGGGGTGTGATGGAAATGTGATGGATCTTCATCTCTGTGGGTTTTGTGCAGAAACTTCCATTTGGATGAAAGTCTCCATCAGAATTTCCCTGACCAAGGCCATGCCCCACTCACAATTCCTGCCTCCTCATTATCAGTCTTGTATTGAGAGATGAGTCCCCCCAGCTCCTCAGTCCTAGAGATGGATTTAAGGTTAACTCTGAAATGTGGATTCCTGTTTTGACACTTAAACCCAGCAAAGCCTGGCATCTCCTCAGTGGCATAAAACTGTATTTCCAAAGATGTCATTTCCATAGAATCACAATGAAAATCAGGTCTTTTTCCATTTTCTGTTGAATGGGAAGAGAAATATGGCACCCTCTGGAAAATGTGAATGAAACGACACAACCAGGGGCTCCAGTTCATGGGGACCTTGTGCATAAAGGACCATCAAGGATGAGGCACCAAAGACCCTTTATCTCACATCCATCTTCCAAAATCCTGGGCTTCTCTGTAAGAAAAGAGCCAAGAAAGCCTCATTGATCCAACTTTCTTTTTCTTCCTACGCCGAGTTTTGGGGATTTGCAAAAAGGAATATTCAAAGAGGAATATTGCAGGTTCTCCCATTTGGCAGGAGGACCCTACGAGCCTGTAGCCCTTTCCCTGGTCACCTTGTCACAGAGCTGAGAAGCCATGGGCTCACCTTGCGGGATTTTTGGGTCACATTTGGCATTTGAGGTGGTTGGAGGTGACACCAGCACCGGTGTCAGCTCTGGCTGCTCCTGGTTTTGGGGGTGTGTAGGCACCCAGAGCCTTGTCCTCCCAACAACCACTAACACACCAAAGGAGGCAGATCTGTGATGAAAGCCAGTTTGTGCTGCTACACATTTGTCAAACCTGACAGGGAATATTCCCAGGGGCTTGAAAACAGAGCTATCAGAAAATTATCCATCAGGGATCTTCGGGAGGGAATGGAAGGACTGAAAATGCCACTGATATCACACATGGTCTGCAGCTGCCTCCAAAATAAATCACTGCACTGGGTACTGAGTTCACTCCAGTTTTCAGCAGCATTTCTGGGAGCTGTGGTTTTTGACCTCTGGGCATGAATTTCTGTTCCATTTAAGGACTGGTCATTGTAGATTTTGCAGGTGCTGGGGGTCACAGTTTCTGGTTTAAATCTGCCCCATTTGTAGCACAGGTTGGAGCAATGATTTCAATCCATTCAACCCATGAATTTGAGGAAAAGTTTTGGAAAAGAAATCCCAAAGTTAGCAAAGGTGAACATATATTTAAAAGAAAGTGCTTGGGGTTTTGAGTTGAGCAGATTTGAGTTAGATGAACAAAAATAAACTGAATAAAATCAGGTTTGCTTTGGCTTGGGACCTATTTATCATACAAAGAATAAATACAACTTTTTATTAACATTGTCTCAATAAAATAAACCAGGTCTGAAAGAGAACCGAGATTGGGTTTATGATAATATATTTAAATGTGAGGACTTGGACATCCCTGGGAGCGTGGCTCCTTTTAAGTGCAAATCATTCTGGTTGCAGGTACCAAACTCCATAATCAATGTACATAATCAGAGGATTTGTGTTCCCAGGAGCTCAGCCTTGCCTGGGAATATGCACAAACTTTGTTAATATACATATTTTTTCACCAAAGTACCAAAATAAACTCTGGAGTTCTCATCAGGGCAAGGTGTAAGAAACAGAAGTGGGAAAACTCTCAGGGTGAAAAGGGGTGGTAGATTTGGGTGCTGTGGCAAGAACCATCCTTTGCTTTGGGAATGTCATCCCATAAGGTGGAATTGTGTAAAGTTTCATGATCCTCAGCTCCTTTGTGCTCCAAGGTTTCCCTGTAATGATTCTCTGTCATCTCTGAGTGTTTCCTTTCCCAGTGCTTCATAATAAATTGGTTGAAGGTGGGACTTGATGATCTCAGGGGTCTTTTCCAACCTTGATGATTCCATGTGGATGGAAGTAAAATTTGCTGAGGTTTCTGCTCTGTCTCAAAATGTCAGGTCCATAGAATAGAGACCCATCAGTCCATTCAGCTGGATCCTAGAAGAAGTTTTCCTCAGGAGGTTTTGTCTGGTATCTGAAGACATCCAGTGCTGAAGGTCCCCTCTTCATAGAGTCTCATGGTTTTCCTGGATTTTCATGAGGAGTTGGATGTTTGGGTCTTATCCCAGAGCCTGAATCCAGTGCTACCAACTCTGAGCCCTTTCCAGTCGCTGGCCAGTTTGGGTGTTCATTTGCATTGCTTTTTTAGGTGAGAACACAAACCTGGGTTTGCTCCTGGTGTTGCTGCACAGCAGCATTTTTCTTCTTCAGTTGAACTCGAGTCATTCTGAAAGCATTTTCCCTCATTTTCTACCCTTGACAGAATGCAGGGATGACTCCTGGGATCATTCCCTAGGATCATTCAGGGATGAATGCTGGTTTTTTATTTCTCACAAAGGAGTTTGTCTAGGTACAGGAAAAATTCACAAGAAGCTTCCTGGTGCCAATGTGATTATAGAGTCACGGAATCTCCTGATTTGGAAAATTCCCACAAGGATCATCCAGTCCCACACTTGACCCTGCCCAGAACCCCAAAAATCCCACCTGGAGCATTGTCCAAACCCTCCTGGAGCTTTGGCAGCCTCGGGGCTGTGCCCGTTCCCTGGGGAGTCTGGGCAGTGCCAGCACCCTCTGGGTGGTCAAGCTCCCTTGTCCAAAGGCTGTGGCAGTGGAGGAAGTTTCTGTAATTCCCAAAATGCCTTCCCTGGAAAGCCTGACTCAGAGTGGTTGTGCTGAGCCTGTTTATATAAAACCTTGTTGCTGTTGTGTCCTAAAAATTCTAAATCACCTTCAAGAGCTGCTGTTGCCAAAGTCTTCTGGGAAGGGAGGCAAGAAACAAAGGGAAGGCTGGAATAGCCTGGAGAGGTTTTATCTCACCACCGACTGTGGGATGTGCATTTTTATTATTTCTCTGCTGTCTGGTACAAAGAGGAATATTTTCTTCTTCAAATGCTCCCAGAAATTTTAGGCTCTGTATTTTTTTTTTTTTTTTAATTGAGAGCCTTTTCATTGTGTATGGGGTGCTTTAGAAAGTACCAGTTTTGTTCATGGCTGTTTTCTGTGTCTGGTATGAGAGCACCAACCTGGGAATGTTGTTTTTGTTTGTTTTTTTTAATCAGGAACCAGTAGGTTTTGTGTAGGTAATAGACAATTTTATGTCAACCTTATCAATCTGTTTCTGGTCCCATTGGCTAAACTAAAAACCAAAAGAGAAACCCTTTTTCAAAGTTTCATTTCAGGGGATGTTTTACCCTTGTGGGGTTACCAGGGACTCGACCAATCGATACCAATACTGAGCATCTTCCAACTGATCAATTTTTATCCATTTAGTTTTTGTCAACTGTTGCACTTTGTTGTACCAAGAGGTCTCTAAGGCTTTATCACCAGCCTGCTGGGCAGATGAGCAGGGTTAATGTCTCTGCCTTCTCAGCGTGTGAGCTTTTATAACCCCTGCAAGAAGAGCCCGTGTGGTTTGCAAATGCCTCAAACATCTTCTTTTTTTTTTTTTTTTCCACCTGCAAAGCCAGTAAGAGCATGGACTTTTGTGGAGTTATTATTATAACTATTATAATTAATTATATTAGTTATTATAATTATAATAGTTATATTATTATAACTATTCTGGAGCCAACAAGCTTGTGGAAGAGGTAGCTGGAATCCAATCTCAGATCTGGATGTGTCCTGAGCACCCAGGACACCAGGTTAGGTGAATCTTTGGGCTGACCTTGGACAGGTGTTTGCACATGCAATAGCTGCCTTTTATTCTAATTATGAGGCAGGATGCAATTTTTTCATCCTAAAAGCAATCCTTTGTAAATTATGTTTTACAGAGCTTGGATTTTGAGTAGCAATTGAGTGTAAACGGGTTTTGGAGAGAGGGGTTGCATTTACCTTCTGTACCATTCACAGTTGGAACACGTTCAAAAGAGTTTGGAAATGTTAAGGAAAATAGAAAATATTCCCAGAAGGAGAAGTTTTTGAAGACTGAAATGAAGAAAATGATCCCCTGGAGGGAGAACCTCAGTTCTCCTGCAGATTAATTTTGCTTTTCCACTTGGAATGCAGAGTATTGCTGGACACCTAAAGACTTTGCAGGCCACAGCCCAATCCCATAAGTACATTTCTGTGTTGCAAAAATAGATCAAAATGCAGAGAAAAGCCTTGTTTGATGTCTAGAGACTTTTCAGCAATATTGGTCCCTTCCAACCCAAACCACTTCATGATTCAGTAAAGTTTATCCCCAGACCAGTCGTAATTCCCTCACACTTTAAAAAAGGGCTCTGCCAAAACATTGAACTGAAATAATCCCAGGATGTGTCAAAATCATTCAGGAAGTGACTCCTCACTGAGCACTGCCAGGCTCCTGCCTTTAGCAGAGCAGAACCAGCAGATCCCACATTTCATGGCTTTTTGCACCTGAGTCCCATGCCCTTCCCACAGGATGGGAATCTCACCTGAGACTGGGCTGTAAAATCAAAACCTTCCCTTTCATTTCAGCCTAATGACGATTTTCAGCTCCTGGATTCCCCTCAGGGAAATAATCTGGTGTAAAACAATTGTTAAAACACTTGCAGCACTTTATAATTTTTTTATTATTATTTTGTTGTCCTGTTTTGCAGCCATTTTTGAATAATTGCAACAAACTCAGAAAAATCATGTTCCCTCTGACAATAAAACACTTTCCTCTCTTGTCCAGCCTGTTGGGTTCTGGCTGGTTTTGTTGCTTTTTTAGCCAACAGCTTTCTTGACTTTGATTCCTTAAAGCTTATCCTGTACTAATCCCTTGGAAATCTGTAAGGTCATTCCACGAGGTGCCTCAGTCATCAATCAGGCTTCAGGGCAGGTGGAAAAGCAACCAGGGTGTGTGGTCTCCGTGGAGGATGGAAAGCTGTTCTTAAAATCTGCTTGTGGTGATGGGCAATCAAAATTTGCTGTCAGTATTTCTTTTTTTTTTTTTTTTAATTAGCCAGGAAAAATATCCCTAATAATAGTCCTGGGTGTCTTTTCCAGTGGCTTGGGCACAAAGGACACAAGGGCAGACCCAGAGCAGGGGGCAAGGTGGGCATCAGGCAGAGCTTGGACTCCATGAGCTGGGAGGGATTTCCCAACCTTGGTGATTCTGGGATTTTGTGATTGATTTTTTTGCTTGTGCAAAAAAAACCCAAAAAACAAAAACAAAACCAAACCAAACCAACCAACCAAACAAACAAAAAACTCAACAGCAACAACCACCAAAACAAAAAACCAAACCAAAAAACCCCTGCAAACCAGATTTTCTGTGCACTTGTTGCATCTGTGAGTTACAAATATCACCAGACTGGTTTGCTTTAGTGCTGGCACTTAGGGAAAAACTGGTGATGCAGACACATCAGATTTATCATTAGGAGATTTCCTCCCTGGCATTTCAGGCAGGATGTAGGGAAAAAACTTATGGAGATTTAAGGAGGAAAGGAAAAGGCTTCTGAAATATCAGAGACTTCATAAACTAGGAAAAGGAGACTTTAATAATGGCTATTAAAAGGCTGATTTGCAAACTGCTGTCTCTCAGAGAGACTGTACAGGTGCCTCATGAATATCTGAGGAAAATCCAGCCCATTTTTAAGAAGAGAAGAATACCTGGATAAAACCAAAACCCACAAAAGTGCTTTGTGAAACGAGGCAGAGAGTGAAGCAGAGCAGAGTCCAGCGAGACGCAGAAGCAGAGCAGTGAGATCAGTGAAGCCATGGTGGTTGGCTACAGACTGTGGAACTCATCATCACAGGTTTTAAGTTGCTCAGATACTTTGATAAGCGAATTTGGATTACCAGCCCTTCTCTGAGTAATCATTGACGCACACTAACGAGGGCAGTGCACGAAGTGCTGGATTTTATGGGTTTGGCAGGACTTGTTGAGTAGACAGCAACACTTGGCAGTGTCACAGGGTTAGAAATGAGCTGGGTTTTCCTGGTGAAATCCTCTTTATGTTGAAATCAGTGCTTGTCTCCCAAAAGGTGCAGCTCCTGGAGCAGAGTAGAACTGTATAGATGTTATTGAACAGGAAATTGTGCCAAGAGCCGTAAAATACCTGGGTAAAAACAGTGTTTCTCATGTGCCTAAAAAGTTGTTGCTCCTTGTACTTGCAACCAGTCTTTGGTGCAAAGTTTGGCAGTTTTAGTCCCAGATATTTGGCAGTTTTCTTCCTGTCATCTCTATTGTGTCAGAAAAAACAAAGTAGTTTCAAAATAAATGATTGAAAATACCTTTCTGTGGTGTTTTCCCCCCCAGGACTGCAAGCTAGTTTGCTGGGGTTAGGACCAGTGATTATTTTACTGTTTTAGCAAAAAAAAAGCCTCAGTCCCTCTTGGGGCTGCTCCTCTTAGATGAATATTTTTATACAGAGACACTGTTATAAAGTGAAGGTGTAAAGAAACTTCGTGCTACACTTTGGAATAAATTATTTGGGCCCTTAATAACAGGAGGTTACATGATAAATATTTTAACCTAATTTAGATATTCTGCAGATACTGACATTCACAGATTTTCTTCGTAACTGCTGGTGAACTTCCACAAAGATAATTCCTTTTAATATTTTTTGGTGTGAAACAAACTGAGGAGTGTTAATTTTGCAGGAAAAAAAAAAGAAATTTCAGAGGAGTGGTTATAAATGCTCTGCATGCAAATCTGAGGCCCCGGAAGGCAACACTCAGGGTGGTTTGTGATGCTTGACATTTGAGAAGTGAGCTGGGAGTGTTCTCCACAGGAAATTGTGTACATTGTAGGGGCAGTGAGCTGACTGCTAAAAGACAGGCTTAACTGGCAGGATGGGACAAGATGATCTCTCCTGAGACCCCTCCTGGAATTCCATGCTCTGTTCTGCATAGGAGAGACATGGAACTCCTGGAGCAGGTCCAGAGGAGGCCATGAAGATGCTGAGGGTGATGCCTTAAGTTTTATCTTTCCTGTTTTTCATGTTCTGTGCACCCAGGGGTGCAGCTCTGAGCTCACAGTCAGGCTCACTCAGCTCTGCACACAGCACGGACACAAAACAAATCCTTTTCCTGCTGCACACCAAGGACAACTTTCAGCCCCAAAGCACAACCAAGGGTGGCTGAAGGGAGGAACAAGAAGGATGGGACCTGACAGCCTGGAGCTGCAATGGGACAATTAAACCCCAAGATGCAAATGGACCAAAACTTATAAAAATGTCAGACCTCGTGAGCGGTCAGCCATTTTGTGTCCATTTTGTGACCATTTTGGGTCCACCTTGGGTGTGGCCCTGGTCAGGCTCCTGTCCTGCCCAAGGTGAACCCTAAAGGCCTTTCTATAAATATCTACTTTATTCTCTGGCTCTGTCCAGTCTCTGTTCCAGGTCAGCCTTCCCAAGGCATCACGGGCACTGGAGCATCTTCCCTCTGGACTCAGGCTGGGAGAGCTGAGGCTGCTCAGCCTGGACAAGAGAAGGTTGTGTGGAGACCTCACAGCTCCTCCCAGGCCCTGAAGAGATACAGGGGAGCTGGAGAGGGAATCTGCAACAGGAACTGGAGTGACAGGGCAAGAGGAACGGGTTCAAACTGAGAGGAAGAAAATTTAGGATACATATACGGAAGGAATTGTTCCCTGTCAGGGTGGTGACACTCTGGCACAGGGTGTCCAGAGAAGCTTCCCCTGGATCCCTGGCAATGTCCAAGGCCAGGTTGGTCACTGGGACTTGAAGCAGCCTGGGACAGTGGAAGGAGCGAGCCCCTTCCCATGGCAGGGGGTGGAATTTTGTATCCTCAGGATCCCTTCCAACCCAAACCACTCTGGGATCCTGTGATTCTAGGAAAAGGCCCACGTTGAGGGCTGGCTGCTCCTCTCAGTACCACCTTTGTTGTGTGGCTGTAGTCTGCACATCCTTGTGCTGCAATTCAGTTTCTGTTGCAGAGCAACTCCAGGTACAAACCTTCTTCTTTTTTTTTTTTTTTTCTGGAGAGCTTTATGTAACTGTGCTTTTTTCTCCCCATCATCACCTTGATGTGTCGCTCTCACGGCAGAAAATTTATTCCAAGTTTGGTTGTTATTTCCGTGCTTTCATTTGTTCGAGGTGAGATTGGGAGATGATTGCTCAATGAAGAAAAAGCTCATCTTGTTAAGTAGATAGCTGGATGTGACAGGTCTCATTGTCAATTTAAATCATTGTGCATTGCAAGTGCTTCTTCTGGCATTGTCTGATACAGCTGCAGTGTCAGAGGCATTTTTTCATTACAGATAATAAGGTTCAGACTCCTTCAACATCACTCAAAACATAAAACACCACAAAGCCGAGGCAGAAAACAGCATTTTCAGCATTGCAGTGCTTGCAAAAATACATAAGAATGTGGATTCCCTATGAATTCCTCCTTTAATGTCGTTGCAGGCACTATCCTGGTTGACAACATGCTGATCAAGGGGACAGCAGGAGGGCCTGACCCCACCATCGAGCTCTCCCTGAAGGACAACGTGGATTACTGGGTGATCCTGGACCCCATCAAGCAGACTTTGTACCTGAACAGCACTGGCAGGGTGCTGGACAGAGATGTAAGTTTGGGGCTGGTTTTCTCCACAAAGACATTCATTTCTAATTAACCATACACACAAGTCCTGCTAGAATGTAATTCCTGTATCTCTCTTGTCCCCAGATGGATGTGAACAGAGTTAATCTGATCCATTTTTTAGGATTTATTGGGAGCACACAGGGACCTGACCATATGTGCAAATATTATCATGGAAAAACTCAACAACAAACATCAAAAACCCCTGATGTCAGGGTTTTATATCCCACCAAACTTAAACTTTGATTTTGATTATGGTTTGCAGACTGGAAGAAGTGCTGCTCCCCCCATGCCCTGTGACATTTATTAGCAGCCTGCTTTCCCTGTGTACACTGAATTATGAGCTGGGAGAGGTGAAGGAGTCGTGACTGCCACAAATCACTCACAAAGCTTGACATGTTCCATTGAGAACGTGCTGGTTCAGATTCCTTTTTTAAGGCAGCCTAAAACGTATCTGCTCTACTCATTCCTGATGGTGTTAAGGAAATATTGTCAGTTGAGGTTGATTTTTATAAAAGGAAAGACGAAAAGCACAAAATAAATAGGAGTGTTCTCATCTAGGCTAATTTCATTGAGGAGAAAGCACTCTAAAAATAGAGACATTTCCTCACGGTGTTGCAACCTTGCGACAGAACTTGAAAGTAAAATTGACTTCCAAGTGCTTTAATCAATATAGCAAAAATGCTGTAAAACTCAGGAGTTCTCCTTGGAGTGCAGGGGAGTTTGTTTTGTATTAACTTGATTGATTAATTTGTCTTCTCCATGTGTTTTGAGATAAATTCGTAAGTACCAAAAACAGCATGCAAATTTCTCCTCATTTCCATTTGCTGGTGAAAGGCACTAATTGAATTCAGCTGTTCTTAATTTCATTTTAATTCACAAACTGTTTTCCCATGCAAAGCACAAAGCGTGGCAGAGTGGTCATGGTGGCAGAAGACTTTCTGGGGAAAAGTTGGCACTTCCTCAAGTGCCAACCAGCAGCTGCTGGAGCAGCTTTGGCCTCTCAGGTTTAATTTTTAGTCAGTGCCAAAAAATGAGAGCCTGGAATGGAAGGCACGGCTGGAGAATCACTCTAAGAAATGTGGGATCCGTTCTTATCACCCCACACCCATCCATTGTGAATAAGGAGCCAAAATCCCTGTTGGATCAGTGCTAGTTCTTCTTTTCAAGGCCGTTTATTGACACTTTTTTGTCACCTTCATGTGAATCGAAGTTGATGCTTTACACAAAGAACCTCATCAGATGGTTTGAGTTTCAATATTAGCCACTGCCTAAACCCATTCCCATAATTGTGAGTTCCCAGACACTTTACAGGGATGTTCTTTGCCAGAAGTAGACTCAAGCCCCCAAGAAACAAGTGAAGTGTGTACATTTTTTAATTAAATACAGGCGATAATGTGTTTACATTGGTATTTAAGGTATTGATTCCTCAGTTTTTACTATGAACTGAAACACTTCTTACCTCTAATGCTGTGTCCAGTCATTCATCTGTGGCTATTTAAGCTCAGTGAGCTGTGAGAAGAAAATCTGGGCTTTAAGGGAGGTTAGATTTTGGGTGTGATGCCCCCAGTGCCTCTCTTGCATGGCCTCAGGGAATTGCTGTCACTCATAACCCAAAGAAAAGGAGAACAGCCCTCAAAACCTCCAGGGACTGAGTAAAATTATGAAAGGTGTGTCATGGGCTTTATTAATATGGCTCTTTTGGGGACGTGGGTTCAGTGCTGGGTTAACAGCTGGACTCTGGGATCCTGGAAGTATTTTCCAACCCTATGGATTCTCCTAAAGGACATTTCCAGCTTTCAGGACCAGGGCTGTGCTACGCCAATTCCACAGAACCATTCTGTGTGGGAGGGTCTCTTTTTTGTTAACAAAAACCCCAATCTGTTTTCCTCATTTTTCCACTTAAATCTGCTTGAAACTTTGCAGTTCCAATGAAACTGGGAATTTGATTAAATTGAACTTTTAGATTCAGCTTTTTATTACAGAGCAAAAATTGGAGTCTCTGATCCCAAATGATCACGTTCCATATATTTGGATATTCTTGTCATTTTTCTCTCCCTGCTGATTCAGTCAGCCTGATCCTGTCCTTTTTTTTATTTCTTGCCTTCCTTGACAGCAAATCCTCCTAGACTCCATTGATTGTTGCTAAGAATGGCAGCGTGTTTTCCAAATAAAAACAGATGAAAAGAAAATTTCACATTTTTCTTCCAAAACTTTAAGTAGTTAGGAAGAATGGCCAGTGATAAATCAGAACTGAAGGTGCAGGGAGCTGCTGAAAGGTGCTGGGATGATTCGCCCCTGGGTTCATAAACAATTTGTGCCACTGTGAGGGTGTTTATTTACATATTTTTCTAAATTCAGAATATCAAATATTTATCAAATATCTGTCATTTCAAATAATTATATTATTCTTGGGGTTGGCTAATAAATCCAGATATACTTAGTAGTGACTGTAGCTTATTAAAGGAAGCCTAAAAATTCTTGAATCTTATTCAAATGTGTAGTAAAAGCCATTCCAGCCTAAATTTCTTTGCCCATTCATCAATTTGGGAGCTTTAGAGCATTGCTGTGTTCACTGCAGTGAGAAAAACAGGATTGCCCTCACTGAAACTTGTTTGTGAATTATTTTGCAAATGTAAGTGGTAGCAAATGTGATTTATTTCAGACTTGACCTTTCAATTCAAGACAAGAAAGGAAACAAGAAAGACTTTGGGGCATCTCTAGAGGAGACCACAGGGATGTTTCAAGGGCTGGAGTCCCTCTGCTC
>VWYP01001864.1:495787-512005 GCA_013400435.1 Pycnonotus jocosus | reverse complement strand
AAGAAGTTTATTGTAAAATGCTCATTTTTTATAGATAAATCAAAATTCACCAAACATTGCCTTAAAAAGTATAAATCCTTGTTTCAAATTAGCACTTCACAGTGTTTGATAGACAAACAACACCCAGGATCCTACTCAAAACTGCGAGAAAACGTATTTTATATCAGTACTAATTATTATAGTGAATACAAAGGGGCTGTGCATGCAATATATAAAAATGTAAGTATAGAAAGCACTGAAAGAATTTATACTTGAAAGAATTGACTGGATCAAATGATGTCATTATTTTGAGAAAATCTGGTTTTATAAAAGCTGTAAATATGAGTGCAAACATGATCTTGTTCAAACATGGATCTCATTTTAATTTCCTTAATTTTAACTTCATGAAAACCCATGTGATTTTTGGCAAAGCTGATGCATTGAAAGGTTCATGGTTGAAAATACATTTAAGACACAGGTAAATGATTTTTTTAAAAAATTTTACCTCTTTTTTTTTGGCTCTGAACCTGAAAGAAAGAGAATTTCATGCACTGAAAGAAGCAGAACTGCCCACCAAGTCTGATGGTCACATCTCTAAAACCTGTGGGAAATTTTAATGATCAGAAATTTAACCAAGGAGATGAGGACTTGGGTGTCACTTTCTCCACATAAATTCATTTTAAACACAGGAGACACGCACTGTGACTCAGATCATTAAATGGGAATGTTTGGAATAGTCCACAAAGTGCATTTCACTCAGGTTATTATTTTTTTTTTCCCCTCTAAATACCGAGAATGCATTAAGATAATTGCAACAGAGTAATTAGACTTTCTCCTAAAAATGACTTGTCTACCAGTGGTTTAATAGATTAAGGATTTTAGAGGGGTTGGAGAGAACCAGTTACAGTAATCAGAGAAGAAAAAGTGCTGAAGGTATCACGAAGGCTCATAATTAAACTGAAGCTTACAGCTCAATTAAACTCGAGCATCATTATGCATAAAACATCAGTGGGCATCAAGAGTCCAATAAAATAGAGATGGGATCCATGTGCAACAGCTAAAGGGTGAGGCAGGATATGGATTGGTCCAAGGCTTCCAGATAAAGTCAAGGAAAACTAGGAATGAAATTGAAGTTTTCATGTTCTTCCTTCAGTTAAGAGTCTTGGCTTAATTTTTTGAAACCTGCAGCAGTCAAATAATTAAAATATTGTGGAATTCCTGTCACTGTAACAATGTTAGGAGCAGCACATCAGCCCAAACTGGTGTGCCATAAACCCTTTGGGATATTACAGGCAAAAATAAATTTGTTGCAAAAAGAAAATTTTGTATGAAATTTTTTTTTCACAGGAAAGCAGATTTTGGTGCTTTTCTCTGGAAAACATCATTACAGTTTCAACAAAAAAATTTATAATGCATTGATTGTGCAATTTGTGTTTCTATAATGGAAAATTTAAGATGGTGAGGGCTGGGAGAAGTACCATGGGAATAAGTGGTTGCAGAATATCACAGGAAGAATGAAGGGATCCTGGCATGAAAGATTTTACACAGATCCTATAAGATTCCCAGTTATTAATAAACTATTTTATTTAGATACTCTTGCCCTTTTTATTTGCAGCTCTGCATGATTTAATATTCTTTTTTTCTTCTGGATTGGTACCTGCAGGAAACCTCCCAGCTGCCCTTGAAGAAATATGATATCAGGAAACAAATGGCATTATTTAATACAGAGGAAAAAGGAAAATCTCAAAGTGAGCAGCTTGGGAGTCCAAATGCCAGCACATTTCATATCCAAGCTCTTACAGACACAGTAATTGTGAAATTCCCATTGTCTCCTTAGGAAGTGCTTTGTAGTGTTCATTGGATATTATTTGTACAAAGGATTTTAGTAAGGATTTGAATTATCACTTAAAGTTTTAAAGGAGTTTTGTCTGGAAGAGTTTCCAGGTGCCAGATCGAGCACGTGAGGCAGAGTGAGTTGCACTAAAAATTGCAGGAGGGTTTGGGTGTGAAGGTGGCTTTCCTGCATCCTGAGTGGATGTCCCCACTTTTGAGATGTTCCTGAGGAAGGAGGTGAATTCAGCTGGTGGCTCCTAACTCCGGGCAATATCCAGAGGGGTGGGATCACAGAACCCCAGATCTGAGCACTCCTTTGACCATGTCTTCATTAGTGACCCTGTCTTGGATCATGTCTTCATTTTATTTGTGTTTATAGTGAGATGAAGATGCCCCAGTGTTAATTGAGAAGGGTTTATCAGGCCATGTAGAAATCCTCTCCTAATTTAGAGCTCCAGCGTGGGTTAACTGGGCACTGAGGGCTCTGAATGTGTGCCCACATCCCTGCTCTGTGGTGAAGACGAATTTAGCTCGACTCACAAAGAGTGCAGGATAAACCAATTTAAATTTGTCCTGCCTGGTTAGTTCCTGTGAAGCAAATTGGTGCTCTTTGACAGTATTTAGATTTTATTGTGAAATCAACAGTTAAGTGTACACTGTACATTAGCCCGAGCAGCATGTTTGTTCCTGCTCAGGACCCTAAGTATTATTTTTGTTATTATACTTGTTAGAGCGTTGTTATGTTGCACTAAATAACATTAGCTAAAGTGGTAATTAGGATCATTATGTTCTTATTGTATTAGCCCGCTATGTTGTGGTGATATGATCGCAATATTCCGGCGTTATCGGTGATGGTGGCGGTGATAAACAGGCAATTCCGTAAATCCTTTGTACAGCTGAAGCCACACTAGGAGCATGATGGGATAAAACCTTTAATGTTTACTCTGAAAGAGTAAAGATCTCAAATTTGCACCAACCCTTAGAAATTCGGATGCCCAGGGAAACTTCCTGAAGGAAGGGCTCTTCTTTTAGAGCCATTGGAAAACAAAGACTGAGGTGCCCAGAGCATCACCCCGGGTGTTAAATTAACTCACCGCTCCTTTAGGTCAATTTGTACCTTTTGTTTGGCAACTTTTCTTTGAATAAAGAGAAAACCCCAAGAGAAAATACTGAGAAGAGCTGCAGAGGGGCACAGATTCCAGCCATGCCTTGTCCTTAGAGCCTCGATACAAACCCACAGTTCAATAAAACAGTTTTAAGTGCCCACACAGACAAATCTTTTCAGTTTGACGTGTTCTGTGTGAGCCCTCTATTGCTCAATTTAAAAATACACAGGATATTAAATATACAAAGGGATTTAAAGGGTTTGCTAAGCCAACAAAACAGGTGAATTTGTGGATCCCATTATGAATCCCTTCTAGGTAGTTCAGTGTGATAACAAATGTTTGGATCATAATATTTCAGTGGCCCAAGTGACTGAGCAAGGAGTCAGCAGAACAATATTTCATCTTGAGGCTTTTTTTTACTCTTTCCCAGAAGATGCTGTTAGCAGCGTGCAAAAAGCATTGTATTATACCCAAAATTGTACAAAAATAAATTCCCTCCCCCCAAGCCAATAGGTATTGTTTTACAGCTGGGAGACGGAAAAACATATTGGTTGAGAGCATTACAATATTTAAAAACCACATGGAGTTGTAAAAATTGGAATGAGTCCCCTAAATCTTGGATAAAATGGTTAATCAGTTGATCCTTAACAACTGCTATGTACAGTGCAGAGAGCTTATAATTCACAAATGCAGGTTCAAGCAGTGTTCCCCCAAGGACGGGGAGAACAGATTGAAACACTGGAAAGAAAGGGGAAGGAGACAGAAGGAAAGAAATAATTAAATAAAAATGTCAAATTCTTCCTAGGCTTTTTAAAAAATATATATTTTGTGTTTTCACAACTCTTGTTCTCTGTCTCCTAACCTGGAAAAAAAAAAATTCTGTCACTCCCGATGAAAATAATCAGTTCAATATTTTTTTGAATACTAATTATTAAACTTACTTGCTACTTTTTTTCATCTCTTCTAAGAAATCATCTGTATTTTGCAAAATTTAAAGCCAAAGGCTTGCTTGTAGTACAAGAAAGCGAAGATATATTTATTTTCTTTTTTCTCCTTTTTAATGACAGCCTAACAATAGCCCCACAACTCACCAGTGCATTCCAAAAATTTCATGCTGTCATCATAAAAATCTGACTGTAGCAGAATCTGTCTGGCACTAGACAGAGCCCTAATGACCCCAAACTCACATAAGATCCCTGGTGATCAGAAGAAGAAAAATACAGTAAAAATAGAGAAATATGTAAACTGCTTAAGTGACAGAAAAATATCCTCTGGAGAACGTCATTCATTTTTTCTTTTTTTCCTGTCTTTCACAACTGTCAGAGGTACCAGGTCTCTGAACTTGTCTTTTGTGTTGCTGAGCGGGAAGCATTGGAGAATTTTCCAGACACTTGGAAAGTGAAATTAGTGATGAAGTGGGGTCGTTTCCCCCATTCCTGCAGTTCCAGCAGCACATTCCCGCTGTTTAAACAGGAAACCCAGCAGAACTCTGACAAATGCTGGGAGTGTCGGATTTCCCTCGCCACGCTTCTGTTTCCAAGGGTTTGCTTAACAAGAAATTATGTTACAACACAAACCAATCAACAAGGTTTTACTTGGACATAGAAATCATGGAATAACACATAAATTTTTTTTAAAAAATCAGTGGTTTGTATGTGCTTTTCCTCTTTTTTTCCCTTTTATACAAAATAACTTGATAGCTGATTGATTTCTCACGTTGCTATTAATTAAGCAAGGAGGAACTGATAGGATTCTTTGAGAGCTCAAAAGCATTCCAGAGAAATTATGCTGAAAAAACAAAGAATTTCGTAGAGTTTGATATATTTTTTTGCCATATTGTGTGACATTTGATGTTTTTACCTCCAGCTTTTGAAATCAGCCTGATAGTAGAGGCTTCCTTCTGTCTCTCTCTCAACTGTAGAGAGATAAGACAGAAAATAGGAATCATAAATGTGCTGACCCCAAAAGAAATGAGAAATATCAGTGTAGATTTGCTTTGAATAAATTACAGGCGCTTTAAAGCCATTTGGTGTTCAATTCATTGTGGTTCTTAACGTTAGCAGTTAGCAGGAGCCTCTCTGGTGTGTTTAGCTCTGCCACCATGATGTGTTTTACACATTTTCATGAACCCATTGATTTCTCTGTGATTGGGTCTCACCCTGGATTTTGGGTTGGGTTCTGAGTTCCATGAGCAGGAATTTTATTCAGATTCTCTTCTTATGGGAATCCTTGAGGGAACATTTGGCTTTTATAGTGCACTTCTGAGGTGGACAAAGTCAAACTTCCTTACAAATGAAATGGATGGATCGATGACAGAACCCTGGAATGGTTTGATTGGGAGGGAGATTGAAACTCATCCAGTTCCACCCCCTGCCTTGGTTGCTCCAAGCTCTGTCCAGCCTGGCCTTGGACACTTCCAGAGATCCAGGGGCAGCCACAGCTTCTCTGAGAAACTTCTGCCAGGGCCTCAGTGCCCTCATGGAGAAGAATTTCTTCCTAATATCCAATCTAAACTTATTCTCTTCCAGTTTAATATGTAATTTTCTATTACTAGAAGTGTACAAAAAAAGAAAAATCCATGAGACCAAAGATCTAAGCCACAGTTCAGACATGCAAAGATCCTGCATTGGGAGGGGAAAAAAATCCCTCTTCTCCACAGGTTCTGTCCTTTAAGGCTTGGAAATGACAATATTGGGGATTTTTCCTCTGTGTGAGCAGCAGCTGGACAAGAGTCTGTCAGGAAAAGGCATCTTTTGAGTTGCTGATTCATCAGGAATTTTGCTAAGTCTCCTATCAGAGAAGGTAAAAGTGGGCAAATTGCTGGCTCAACACAGCTCCATTTCAGCTTGGGAGGTGTATTCCCAGCAAAATGTGATTTCTTCCCATAAAAATTGATATCTCAGCATACCAGGAGCTTGGAGAATGAGAAATCCTGATGTATAAATCCCAATTAATGTCATCAGAAATCCCTGAAATTGTCCAAAGCCAGGTTGGATGGGGCTTGGAGAAGCCTGCTCTGGTGGAAGGTGTCCCTGCCCATGGCAGGAATGAGATGGGCTTTAATTTCCTTTCCAACCCAACCCATTCTGGGATTTCTGTGGAATGCTGCACTTCCAGCGTGCTGAGGCTCACGTCAGCACCCTGGATCCCACTCCCTCCTGCTCCAGCCGTGCACATCCTCGTGTTTAGTTGGAAGTTTATGAGCCTTTGTCCACATCCTTGTGGTATTTAATGCCTTCCAAATCTTAACACATCAAACCTCCCAGCATCCTGAGAGGCCTTGTCAGGAAAGCTTCATCTAAATACTTCAATCTCTCTTCTTGCAGTAAAACTTTCACTTCCCTTGCACACATCCTTTATGTTTGTTGAACTTGTATTTATGGGCCTAAGTTTTCTTAAACCCAATCAAAACAGTAATTTATCTGCTTTATTTCTTTCAAAATGGTGTTCTTGAAGTACATCTTGCAGATAGATTATCTGTCCCTCACAGCAAAGCCTCACAATGGGAGCCTAATAATTGCTCTTTTTCTAATTTCACTAAATGAGTTATAATTATTTTACGTCTGCTTTATGGTTACGGAATAGTATGAACCTAAGCTCTAATTATAATATAGCTTTCAAAGAAATGTATGGACACTGAATTGATGGACTGCCAGCTTATGTAGGAGCATCACATAAAGCAGATATACAGCTGATGGTTTAAGGCACAGCATGTTAAAATTCAGGGGCACAACTTGTTCATGAATAAGTAACAGGGTGTAAATTCATTGATTTTTTTTTTTTTTTTTTCTTTCAGTGGATCAAACAGAGAAGGGCACCATTAATACTTGTCAAAATGCAAGTACAGTTGAAGTTGGATGTGATTTAGATCAACAGGTTTGGGAAGACTCAAGCAGAGCCTGGGAGTCAGGTTAGTCAGCACTGCAATGGTAATAATGGATATTTTACCTGTTTTCTACTGGTTTGCCATGTCCTGGAGCACTGTGAATGTCACTGCCACAAATTAACCCCTGGCTTTTTATGTATAAAGTGATTCTTGACCAAATACCTCGCAATTCCCTTATTGCCAGAGGTGGTTGAAGGTCAAAACATTCAGAACCAAAGCTTTTAACATCTTTGCCTGCTTTACAGAGCCTCTGCCAATGCGAGGTCTGGCTGCAGATCTGCAGCCATGGAGCCTCATCCTGTGCATCCCTGGAGGATGAATCTCCTCCCAGCAGAGCTTTCTGCAGCCTCCAGCTTCCCACACACACTCAGCTGCCTCCCCCATCCAGAAGGGGACTCGTGGCCTGCTCATCTCCAAGTAGAAAATCAGATCTATTTGGGCATTTATCAGCTTTTCACTGGGCTGTTCAGCAGGGAGAGGTTATTTGGGCCTAAATCCCCGGAAGTGACCTGCAGGGTGGTTTTGCCTTTAGTGTGAGAGGATTCATTGGACAGCACTGGCTTCTTGCTGGTCATCTGGGCCATCTGATGGAGCCACCATCCCTGAAAATGTCCAAAACACCAGTAGATGGGGGATTTTTGGTTTAATATAAGTGGTGATGATCAGGCAAAGGTTGGGCTGGATGGTCCTGGATGTTTTTTTCCATCCTCAGTGAGTCTATGATTCCATCTCAGCACAGCCACCAAGGCTGCCTGCGCACCCTGCAGCCCCCAAAACCAGGCACACCAGAAATAATTGACAATTTCCTTTCCCCACAAAGGTGATCCCTCTCATTTAGGGTCCCTGACTGTGTCTGACACCCGTTCATCCCAGACTTTAGAGATTTCAGAAGTCGGGTGCAAACTTGGAGATGAAAAGTGCTGTTTGAATGAGCTTCAGACTAAACAAATTGGATGTGTAAAACACACCTGGCTCTTATCTCCCTCACAGCTAAACCTTGGGCTATGAGAACTAAATAAAACCCACCAGCCATTTCCTGGCCACTATGGGAGATTTCCCCTGAAGTTTATTTTTTAAGCCTCAGTGTCTGTTTCTTAATTACTTAAAGGTCCACGGATTTGTTCTGTTGTATGAAATTTGATATAAATTGTTTACCAGACTTAAGGAGGCGAGGAGATTATGCACTTTCTTATTTTTAATATTTCTCTCTGCTATCTGCTGTGACCAGACAGAAATTTCAAGCAACAGTTCTTGGAAAACATGTGGAGAGCAGCCTGGGAATTTTGTAAGGTAAGGAATTGTCCTTGATGCCAGGATGTCTGGCTGCTGCTTCTGCTGAGCAGCTCTGCATCCTTTATATTTTGAAATTATTCTATTTGTAACCATTTTCCATTCGGTTTAGTTTGGCAATATATCCTTGTTTCTAAAGGTGTCTACACTTATTTGACTACAGAAAATATTTACTTTTCTAAAGGGCAGCTTAACCTTTGTTTAAATTTGAGGTGAGCGAAAGGGCACTGTAATTATCTGCTGTATTATTTGTGTCACATCTGAGTTACTATGAGGGCTCAACATGCATTGCCCTTTATTAGGAAGCTGCTTAACAAAACCCAATATAACCACAGGTTTTGCATCCAGCAAATATTTTATTGAACCAAAGGCTTGTCCAGGAAATTCGGACTCTGAGAACATTCAAGTGGCAGAAACCTGTCCCAGGGGATGGGATAGAGATGGGTGGTTTGTTATGGCAGCTGTAGCCATTTTATTATAATTATTTTTCAGTCAGGTAAAGGGGAAATGTGACTTCAATGTTTCCTGATACAGAGCTTCAGAGAGGAAAAACTCCAGTAGTGATGGAGGCTTTATAGCTAAGGTGGATTCATGGGTCCCACTGCTTTCCCATAATATTCCCAAAATATAATTTCCTCATAAATCCCTTGAGAGGTAAGGAAGAAGGAATATTAAGTGTGGTTGTAAGTGATAACTAAAAGTTACACAGGATGGTTCAGACACACTTCCAGGTGGGAGCAGTTATTTGTCCTGCAGAAAGGCAGTTTGGGGCTGCAGGAGGGAGCTCCACCTTTGTGGGCAGCAGGGGTGGCTGAGATCTCCCTTTAGTTTTGCTGCTGTTGATTTGTTGCAGTGTTTCTGCTCTAATTGCTGTTTCATGGGATCACCACAGAATCCCAGAATGGTTTGGGTGTAAGAGACCTTCAAGCTCATCCAGTCCCTGTCCTTTTTTATGAGATGTTGCATTCCATAAATAAAGCTGCTGCCTCTGCCTTGATGGGAGGTGTTGATCTGGTGAATAATGAATTGTTGATCTCATTTGAGACAGAGACATCAAAACCTTTGCCACAGAAATTGTCTTTCAAGCAGAGCAAACAAACATTTAAGTACCCTTAGATTCGTGTGTCTGGTTAAGGACTGGAAAAGTTTCACCTCATACTGCTGAGCATGAAAGAAATCCTCAGGAGCCACAGCCCCACTGGGAATTTGTATGGATTCACAGGTAATGTAGGAATCAGCATTCAATAATACAGGTTACATTGTGATAATTCAAAAAAAGAAGTTCTTTCAGTGGATGAAAGATCTTGCCAAAGAAAGAATCACACCCTTCTTCCAGGTGGGAGCCTTGTTTGTGTTGGTGACTGATGCTGCTCTCCTACAGAGATTCATGAGGATGCAGTTGGGATTATTTTAGAAAAGAAACTGGAATTTGATCAGGGCAGGCAGGTGTCTCCTTGGTTAGCTGGGAATGTACCATCTAACCTTGGATGACAAGGAGCTCTCCTTCCCAACAAAAATCCATGTCCCCAGCAGGAGCCCAGCTGCTCTGGTAGCAGAGACGCTCTGAAGAGCAGAAGGCACGTAGAGATCCCGCTCTGATTTAAAGTCAAGAAACTTTGTGTGAATCTGTTGCTTGGAAAATATCCCAGGAGCAGCTTGCTGTGATGGGCTGTGTGTAAATAATCAGCTCCTCCCAGGCTACTCCCAAGATAAAGCACCGTGGCCGGGAAGGGTTATTGCTTCATCCCATCACTCAGCTGGTTTTATATCTCCATGGCAAAGTAGCAAATATATATGGAGCTGGAGGAGCTTGATCCATGGCATGCTCAGAGCAGGGTTTTTGTATTTGTGTGTATTTATGGTCACTTGCTAAAGGAGCGGTGACCTTTGGATAGATTAATATAAAGTACTTCAGATACAGTGGCACGAGGAAAATGACTTTGACAGTGAATCCACTTGTGAGTGCTGGAGTTGCTGGGCAAATGTAGGAAATGAGAGGCCTTCAGCTTAAAAAATCTAAAAAAAAAGAGTCCTAGAAATCAGCCTGGCCACCAAAGTCCAGTTTTATACTGATCCAGCCCTACCATCCCAGTAAACAGATTTCCTTTTTTCTTTTCACTCAACGAGTTCCTTTTGACAACATCCATTTCCAAACATCAAAGGGAGGACAGAGGTGGTGGGAGACAGCCAGGCCTGGATTGCACAGACCCCTGAGGGTCAGGTGAGAGGATTGCTCCATGGAAGGCTGATGTGAGCACAGGGAGGCAGAGGCACATCTCGGTGACCTCACAGCGGGCTTGGCGAAGGTGCCCCGCGGGGAAGCCGCGCCGGTGGAGCGCCAGGGCTTTGTTGTTCCACTGATAACTGTGATGGGCTCAGCTGGAAACGATGCCATTCCTTCCCCTCGCTGGGGATAAAGTCAGGGCTCTGAAAACACCAAAGGCTTTGAGGACATTTTCCAAAGAGCTGCCTGAGACAGAAGTCTCGGATCAGGAGCCGCCTTGTAAAAATCCTGGGGAGTGTTGTTAACCCTCGGAGCGCGTTTGGGGATGTGTCAATCTTCCAGCGACACTGCTCCTGCCAGGAAATCATAATTTATTGAGGTCAGGCGGGTTAATGGGCTGGACTATGTGCTACCAATTGGTAGACATAAAATATATTTAGTCCTGTGACAAACCTAAAAGGTTTTCAATAGAGGGAGGCTCACAGTGAAGTGTGTGATGAGTCGTTCTATTATTTTTCTCTGAGAGAGCTTTTTTTTTTTTCTTTCAAAGATAAAGGAAAAAAGAGAGAAAGCTGATGTTTAAAATAAAATAAAAAGAAAAGCTGGGTAGCTGTTACATTGCAGATGTGCGTTTTATAGTTTAATATTTTTTGCGTGAAAAAGCAGTTGGGATTCTAAGCAGACATGATGTAGAGCAATTTAAAATTAATAGAGCACTTCAAATTTTTAGGAGCACTCTAAGTTAGAAGTGATCTTGGTTTTGGGCAGGCTCGGTGTAGAAAGATGTAAAATTATGCAAGAGTTCCAGATACAGGAGAACATACTGGCGTAAAGGCAAACACTAATTCAGCAGATTAGGACAAAACAGATTATTTAAAATTCAGCAAAACAAAAATCCATACAACGAAATTTGTCTTACTCTGTTCTTTCAGTATAATTTCTCAGCTTCCATTGTTCTGTTACTTTAAATATCCAGTGTGAGATGGAATGAGGAATCTCAGATAAGAATATTGAGGATAAATATTACTGAAAAATGAAGAAATTCTACTCTGAGCAGAATTCTGGCTGAGTGTCCCTCCCAGGGAGATGCAGATTTTGGATCAGCAGTGGAGGTATCTGTCTGTCTTTCCTAGAAGGAAGAGCAGAGGAGACAAGCTCGTTATTGACTCTCTCAAAGGCCACAGGGGCAAGACTGGGCTAATAAATTCTCTTCTAAAGTAGGTGAATGCTCCTGCTGCCTCGTGCCCTCCCCTTAGCCTCACACCACCTTTTCTGGATGCTGCACCAATCCCCGAATTTTCTTCCTCAGCACAGATGTTTTCTGTACTGGGTCAAGCTGGACTGAGCTTTTGGTTTGCTGTTTGATTTGGGGGCATGGGGTTTTGTTTGTTTGTTTTGAAATTGTTCTTGCACCATCAGCAGCATCCACAGAGTTGGAAATAAATTGAATAAGTGGAGATTTGGGTGTTAAAAAATGAAGCAAAGTGGAGATTAGGAGGCATGGGTTAGTGGTGGATTTGTCAGAGCTGTGTTAACAGTTGGATTTGATGATCTTAGAGGGTTTTTCCAAACTTAATAACTCTGTGATTCCATGATTCCATACGGAACTGCTTGATTTGCCTGAGTGTGCTGTGATTTGTTCAATGCTCCCTGAAGCAGCAGGGTTGTGGCTGGGTGGAGAAGGGAAATCTCTGGGGCTGGAGGATGTCTGGTGGGGAGCAGGGCAGGGGATGGCCCCATGGACTAAAAGAGGGTCTCCCTGGCTTGATGAAGGTTCTAAAACCAGATCAAATGCTGGTTTAAAGCACATCCACACAGCATTTGGTCAAACTGGGCCTGAATTGCCTTTTGTATTGATCCCATCACCACTGTGTCTGTCCAGATCTGTTGCTTCAGTACCAATATCCATCATGGTCCTGCCAAAACACAGGAGCATCTGTCACCTGTCACGCATTTGGGGCTGGAGCTGTGGATCAGATGTAAAAGGCACAGAGAGAATTCCTCAGATGGTGGCTGCAGGCTGGGAGGGAGAAACACTGACCCTGCTCAGCCTGGTGAAAGAAATAAGGGTGGTGTGAAGGGCAGGACAGGAAATCTCAGCTCTTTTTCCATGGGAAAACATCAAAAGTGCCCTCAGTTTTGGAAAAAGTGTGTTCTCTGTTTAACAGGGACATTTTTCTTTCCTAATCCTCTCTTTACCAAGTAACAAACCTAAAAGCATGACCCTAATTTATGGTGCATTGATACAAACCAAATTATGTTATTAATATCCATACCCATAAGGATAAAGTGTTTAATGGGTTTGAAGCAGCTCTCTACCAACTGGTGCACACAACAAATACCTGGATACACAGATTTTAGGCACTTTCAGCTTTTTTTTTTTGCATCAGAGAGATCAAGTGACTTTGACTACTGCATCCCAAGTAAGCTTATTCCTGCAGAATTCCTGTGAGTGATTTAGTGTGTAACCAGATATTTCGTCACTCCCAAGAAATTAAAGATAATTTATTACGTGTCTCTTCCATGCCTGGTTCGTTATCCTTTTGTATTGATTTGCATTCTTTGCCATTTTGACAAACAATTTTTAATATTATTAAACGATGTGTTTTTGTGATAGCTCCTGTGTGTTCGTATCCCATTGGACAGGGCTTGTTGCAAACGTGATAATGAAAAATGCGATCCCTCCCTCCATACCCTGTTCCCTCTTCATTTATTAGAGTTGCATACATTAAAATGTTGTAGAATCCTTCAGTGTCTGTACATACAGACACTCATGTCTACATCAGAGGAAAAAAAATCCTCTGTATTTTAATAGCTGTGCCAGCCAGCAATGGTTTATACAAATAACAGAAGACATGCAGAACTTAATAGAGAATATATATATTTCTTTTAATCTGTTCCTTATATTTCGGTATATGTGGTGTGATTTTATGAGCTAAACTCTAGTGGATAATTTGGAAAAAAAACCTATATGAAATGGCAAACAAATTTTCCCCAAGTATTTTGCTTTATACGTGCAATATAAAGATATCATTTTGCATGTGCACACTTTGTTTTTCTAATTTATAATAAAATGTGCAAGAATATTTTCGAGGCAAATGGTTTCGAATCAGACACTTGAGTTTATAGCTAAAGAAAAGGAATAGAGCAGGGATTCTCTGCTTCTGCAGAGCTGGGAATTGTTTTATTATCCAAAGTCACACAGAATTATGTTCTCCATCACGGGCCTGACTTTTTTCCCTTTTCTGGCACTCCAGAATGAATTGGTGAAAGTTTTGTGGAAAACCTTAAAGCAAGGTCAAGGCACACCTCAAACCAAGGTTGGTCTTCAGGTGTGACGCAGATGGCGGCCGCTAATTGGGGACAGCAGAAAATCCAAAGGGGTTTAAAAAATAACTAACTATTGCAGGTGCCCCTTGCCTTCTGACACGAATCTCCTTATAAAAAGCAAATCATTTAACAAGGAGTGGTTTGTAGGACTGGCGAATTCCTACACGAACAGGGGGAAAATAACCCAGCAGCAAGGACTGGCCTCTCCTCCTTTTGCGCGATAACGCTCGCGCCTGGGCCTGGCCTAAGGAAGCCAGGATTAAACTGACTTTGCCAGCAGGCAAAGGCTGATTTACAGAAACCACACGAGGAGTTCCTGAGCACGGCCCAGATAACAAAAATATAATCGCCGCTGTTTACAGTGCAGCCGGTCCGTTTATTTCTCCCAGTGCTTGGTTGTGTAGAAAAGATGCCGGCGATAGGCCCGCAGTCAAAATAAACAGGCAGGAAAGAAAGTGTTCCACCAGCGCACACACGGCTTGGAGAGAGTGGTTACTTTGCTATTTATTTAATAATTGACCATAAATGGAGTCAAAGTGCAAAGGGAAAAAAAAAAGAAAAGCACCCTAAAAAAAAAAGCAGCGCACTAAGGGCTTTTTGAAAGATTGATAAATAATGTGGAATCTCAATTAGGCTTTAGAAGGAATGCAGATATTAAAAATTTGGTCAAGAATCTAATTAGCTGGAGGTAATTAAACAGTCTCACACGGGGTCATTAATCTTTTCCACAGACCTTTGATGTTTTGCACACTGTCTTCTAGTCATTAATAAAATTCATAACACTCCTCTTTGTGGTGTTTTATCATCGTGTTTTTCTCTGTAAGAGCATAGAGCAAGTGTCATTGTATCACAAGGGCCTTACTTTAGTTAATTTCTTTTTTTCTGCTTGTTAGACTTAACTCTTTCTTGCACCAAGCGTTGCCAATTCATGCCAGGAGTTTTAAGACAGGTTTTAAATCCTTCTTTTGCTGTTCCCCACAGCTTTCAAAATCCACACGCTGAGAAATAAACCCTTCTGATGCATCTGGTCAATTAACAAAGTTTTTTTTTTTTCAAATCTAGCTCATCTGTCCGCTGCTTAATTTTGCAACCTGGTTCATTTATTATTCACAGGAGTGATATAGAAAATGTATTTTATTTTGCTTTCTTCCTTTACCTTCGGTTTCTCGTGATGGCAAGTCCCTGGGAGACATAACCTGTAGCATGTGGTTAATTTTAGTGGCATAACCAGAGAGCTCTTGAGGATGGGGCAGTGATAGAAGTGAGGAATAATTATTAAAATAAAAAAATCTCTAAGTAAAATGGAAATTTGTTGAACGTGACTGATTTTATGTACAGTCTCAGTACAGTACTTCAATAATGCATTATCCTGACATATTTCAAAGACAAACTGTGCTCAAGAATAGCTGAATTTAAAAGGCAAGGAAGCTACAAAGGATGCCTTTGGAAGATAGAGCTGATTTCTCTTACAAATATTAATACCCATACGTTTTTAGCCCGTGTGCGTCGTGTATTTATGGCTGTTTGTATTACAAGACCCACATTTATGAGCTGTTAGCTGGAGTTTGTGTGAGTAGTTGTAAAAAAAGGGAGATACAAAGGGTTTGCTAATGAAATGTTTGTGTCTGGATGGAGACATTTCACATTTTAGAGGAATTTATTTCTGAAACAGGCCGCAATCCATTGTTTTGTGTAATTATCTTTGGTTTTGTATTTTGGTCAGAGCTGATTCAGGCATTTTGTGGCACGAAGGTGTTGAGCCATCAGAGGGTGCAGATACTGAGGTAATACCTCAGGTAAGAGAGCAAAGATTGCAATATCTGCTTAAAAATCTGCACCTTCCCTTTCTCTAGAAAAAAAGGGAGAGGTGCAAAACGCTCCTTAAATGCTGTTAAAAAATGCAAACCTTGGTGGGGCTCATTTTGGCTGTTTATATGATTTATTTGCACTACAGATTTTTTACCTAAAAAATGGGTGATCTTAGAGGCAGTTTTAAAAGGAATTCCCACTTGATGCCACTCCAGGAGTGAGAGGAATTAATGAGAGACAGGAATGAAAATCTCTGGCAGTTTTCAGTCGTGCAGAGCAATCATATCCTGAACTTGTGAGCGTTGTTTTGTTCATCTCCTCTTGTCGTCCCCTTGCATATTTGTTTGATAAGTCTCTGTCACTACTTGTAGCTACAGAATCTTCTATTAAGTTCAGATCCAAAATGCAGCAGAAGCCTGAGCAAGCCAGAGGAAAAAAAAAAGTAAAAAATAAAAATAGAATGCACAGCACAGCTCCAAGGCTTTGGGTAAAAAAAAAAATACAGTTTCTTTCTCAATTGAATTTTAAATGCAAAATGTTATGTGTCATTTTCTCAGAGGAAGGAAGTGATTGCAGTTATTTTATTTCCACATTACTGAGCAAAAATGTTTCCCTCTAAAAATATCAACCCAACAGCAGAATATTTTGCAGAGTGATCCACTTAAAAGTGAGTGGGAGACAGCCAGCAAGGATTGTTCTCTTTTGTGTTTACTTGTAATTTATAAACAAGTTCTGGCAGTCTTTTTTTTTTTTTTTTTTTT
>VWYP01001864.1:477391-492121 GCA_013400435.1 Pycnonotus jocosus | reverse complement strand
AAAAGAGGAAATGCAGGCGAGCAGACAGTAAAACTCCGCGGGGAAACAATAATATATATTTCAGTATATAATAAAGTGATTTATTTTCAATAAAATCTGTAAAACTGCTTTAGTTACTTTGACACCTTGATTAACTGGAGTTTCAAAGATATTTGTGTGTGTGCGTGTGTGTGTGTGTGAACCTTCTTCATCCCGGCGGTGCCGAGAATACTTTATTGCATCTGCTATTGAATATGTATGTTTTAAAAGCATTTGCTACACTGTAGTTTTACTGGATGTCAGGGACAAAATAGATTAATATTAGACCTCAGCCAGAAAGCATTTCTGTGGCAGCGCATGAAATGTGGCGCTCTCCACCGCCGCCGCTTCTCCCTGACTTATTCCTGGGGATGCTTTATCCACAGCTATGGGCTCGGGGAGAGATTTATTCCCTCTAAAATCGCCGATTACCATTATAAAACCCTAAAAAAAAAAAAAAAAAAGTTTGCAGCCCGTCGAGGAAATTTTCAGAGCTGGAAATTTCAGAGCTTTTACTCCGTGGAGGGAGTAAAAGGGATTAGAGAAGGAAGGGTGTGCGTTGTGTTAGAGGATCTTCCCAAAGGCTGTGCATCAGCGAGTGGGAAAAACTTTTATTCCTCATCCCCTGCACCCCACAAAGCGGCACAGCACTGATAAAGAGGTTGTGCTGCACCTCCTAAAGGTCCCAGAGGTTTTTTTTTTTTCCCCAAGTTTCTCCGGGGGATTTTGGGGGATTTCAATGCCCGTGACCTCACGCCCGAAGGATGTGCAGCAAATATTTTCTCTTGTGCTCTGGCACCGAGGGGGAAAATTTACATCAGGAGGAAATCCAAGCATTGAGAAAAGGGTTTTTTTCTCCCTTTCCTTCACACGTGGGCTCTGTGGGAGCCTGTGCTTCCAGAGGATGGAGGAGCCTGTGGGAAAGGGCTTTCTCCTGCCTCCTCCTGCCCGGCACGGGGGGGTAACCCAGGGGCAGAACTTATTTCATGCCTTGGGTTGGAGCTGGATGCAAATGGCACTGCAGGGATGTGGGAGATGTGGGAATCACCCTGTCAGGATGTGCTCTTCCTGCTCTTTTCTCCATACAGACACAAGGGTGGAGAGAGCAAACAGTTCTGGAATAGTTTGGGTTGGAAAGGGCCTGAAAATCCATCCCATCCCACCCCTGCCATGGCAGGGACAACTTCCTATGTCCCAGGGTATTCCAAGCCCTGTCCAACCTGGTCTTGGACACTGCCAGGGATCAGGAGCCACAGCTTCTCTGGGAATTCCATTCCAGCCAGGAATTCCTTCCCAATCTCCCATCCAGCCCTGCCCTCTGGCAGTGGGAGCCATTCCCTGTGTCCTGTCACTCCACTCCTTGTCCCCAGTCCCTCTCCAGCTCTCCTGGAGCCCCTTTAGGCTCTGGAAGGGGCTCTAAGGTTTTCCCAGACCTTTCCCTTCTCCAGTCTGAACAGCCCCTGGTTTTTTGAAAGGATGGCTCTGACAGGACTTTTCTGGGTCTAGACCCCACCAAAAGCTGAGTCTCTCCTCATTCCTGTGCTTAAATTATATGGAATCTTTCCAGGAATTTTCTGATGCTGGATATGACCCAGTTACACACCAGCACGAATTTGAGTTCTACTATTAAACACAGTTTTAGTCTGATTTATTTTATCCACCCTGTGGATATTCACAGACTCTATCTTACTGGGAAAAAAAAAGGTATAAAATGGATTTATTTATTTTATATCTACCTGATTTCCACATGTTTTTGATATAAGTAATTACTATTAAAGTGATAACAAAGCACACAATAAGTTTAATAACGAAAACTGTGGGTTTTTTGTTTTTTTTTTCCTGGCAGAAGAAACAGGATTTATTTTAAAATGATTCAAACCCCAACACCTTCAAGAATGTTGAAAATTTGCTGTCTTGTGTATATTGACAAGTGGAGTGGTTTGTTTCTGCTTGACCATAGCAGAAGTTTGTTGCTGTTGCTGGTTAAGTGCTTCCAGTGTGTTCATCTCAGACAGTATTAACAAGGAATAAACAAGACCTCACTGGAGGTTTAGAGAACCAGCAGTATTTATGTGTTCAGGGCTCATTTTAAATAAAGCCCCTCTTTTGGGGATGCCTGAAGGACAGCAAATCAGGAGCACAGGTTTTCCCTGTTGAACGGTGGTTTTTTATTTTTAAACTCCTGAAGTTTTTTAGGTTGTTCCAGCGCTGAGTGTGTCAGTCCAGGGAATGAACCAAGCAGCAAAAGCCACTTTTTTTTTTTTTTTTTCTTTTGTACAGAAAGATTAGGAGCTGATCTGAGGAAGAAAGCCCAAGAGTAAACAAAGGTTGCACCATTCCCTTGGGAAAACACTGAAGTTTAAACCGTGTGTTAAATGTTCCTGCAAACCTCACGATGCTGGTTTGAATTTCATATGCCCTGTGACACTTTTGTTAATGTATCACCACATAAAGCTGAGAGGGGACAGACACCAAAACTCTGCAGACAACTATGCATAAAAAGAGCATTAATAACTTCCTGGACTTTTTTTTCCAAGGTTGGTGATAATTTACTCCACGGACTTAAAGCTTTTTTTTTTTTTTTAAGTTGTCAGAATGCTAAAATGAAACGTATGCAAAATTATTCCGGGTTTGAGATGTAAATTCTGCTGCCAGAAGGATGGGTGATGTATGTGGTGGAAGAATTAGGTCTCTCAGACTAAAGCAGATTCTGGTAAATTATAAAATATGTAAGGAAGCTGTGGCCAATCCTGGATTTGCTAAAATGAATACAAATGTGAGGAGTGTCTGATGGTGTGGCAAGTTCTGCTGTTAACGTTGGGCGTTTCCATGGAAAGACAATTCCCAGCACACAGGGACACCTGAGCTGGGGATCAATGCTGCTCAGGGTGTCCACAGTCACCTCTGTAGGAATTTTACTCTTTTTGTCATTATTTTCTGATGTCCAGACCTGGCAAAGCTGCCCATGGCAGGGGTGGAGTCTCCATCCCTGGAGGGATTTAAAATCCCTGTGGATGTGGCACTTGGGGACATGGGGCAGTGGTGGCCTTGGCAGTGCTGGAGGAATGGCTGGAGTTGATCATAAACCCTAATCCAGGTTCTTGAGCTGTGACCAGCACCAGGAAATCACTGTGCACCACCTGAATGATGCACAGGAGGCATTTCCCTGTTTGTTCTGGGGAAATGGCAACCAGGAAGTTTTTTTAACTTTTATAGCCAAATGCGGTAAAGCTCAAGCTTCTCTTACCAGGCATTGAATAAATTCTTTGAGTCTGTGTTTATATCTCTGACATGTATATATACACACAGATATGTACAGAATCTAGCTCTGAACTTTCCTGCATTTGCTTTTCCCAAAGGCTCTGGGGAGTTTGCTTGCCATCATCAGGATTTTCTCAGCTTTGGGTTGAGTTCACCTCTCTCATATTTGTAAACTGGAAAACAAAGTTACTGTGGAGCCCGTTTGAGAAACTCCTTTTGTTAGTGTCGTGGCTTATAAAGTTTATTTCCAAGAAATGAAGACATGGCAGTGTTTATGCCCTTAGACTGGAGCCAAGTTTCCTTCTTTTTCTTGGCATAGAGAAGCTCAGGTTCGGTATCCTCAAGATGCATAAATCATGCAGGTTTGACCAGGGAGCTCTGAAGGATTGGCACCCACACCTTCCATTTATGGATGATTTCATTTTACTGTCACATCTTCTCAGAGTTCAACCTCTAACACAGCTTTTGAACTCCCAAGGTGTTAAAATTTGCTTTCTGTTCCTCCAGGAAGACAGAACCTTGCCTGGATGGCAGGAGCAGGCAGCTGGATGAGGTGTCAGCTCTCTGACCCAATTTAGCTTTCCTTTGCACCACTTTCCCACTTGGAAATGAAGAATTCTTTCAAAAGAAAAATGCTGGTTTGTCCTCTTTATCCTAAATGCTTTCCCAATTTTTGTGGCATTAGGCAATGCTGCCCATTTTAAACATCCATGGAATTGCACCCGTGGCAGGTCTGCTTTGCTGTTTTTCTGGCAGAATTTGAGCTTCTTAAGCCTCATATTCTCAGATTTCTTCCTCTGCAGCATTTTTTTGATGCACAGCAGGTCCCTGATTTCAGGGCTGGCCCTTCCCTTCTTAATTACCTTGCAAACAGAGTACCTTCATTCAGGTGATAATTTCAAATTGTTTTGTAGAGGATTAATTAAATCTGTGATTCACCATTGAGGCAGAATTCCTGCTCACTCTGGGGTGTTTTATTCACATTCTGCCTATTTATTCTTTTAAAATTTTAAGCTTTCAGTTGTGTTTCTGTGAAGTGCCCAAATCAGCCAAGTTCTGGTTTTATGCAGTGGTTTCATATTTGTGCTCCTTGTCTTTCCTAACTGAAATCTCTCACACAAATGAAGTTCCTCACATCACTTTTTGAATTGAGTGACTTTAGTACTTTTTTAAAAACCTTTTTACCCTGGCTTGCACTACCTGTGCATCCAAAGTCCATTTCAACATTTATCTGTTTTTTTTAACCCTATTTCCAGAGTGTTTCAATTCCCACCAGCCCATCCAACTTCTGTATTCTTCTAACCCATCTCTTTGATTTCTTTTTACTGTTTTCAGCATAATGATGTGTTCATCCATCACTTAATGCCTGCATTACAACTTCCCTGTGTTTTTCACCCTTTTGCAGAGGACTTCCAAGATCTCCAGACCAGCAGGATTTGTAAATCCATTCCTAAGGGAAGCAGAGGTTTATAAGGGTAGAACGTGTCTGTGTTCGCACACAATCGTTGGGCAATTTTAGCCACTGAGAAAAAGGATCAGAATGCTGTTAAAATTCCTACAAATGTAATGAAAGTGGGCACTTGGGTAAATGGGAAAGACTCAGATTAAGGAGGAAAAAGCTGCAGCCTCAGTTCAGCTGTGACAGAGTGAGGAATCCACACTGGAGAGAGGAGAAACCGTGCCCAACAAATCCTGCTTCTCCTGGAACCACTTGTGTACCACTGATCCCGTTTATTGAACCGAATTTCACACTGAAAACATGAAGGCTGCAGAGTCAAACACCCCCAGACTGATGGATTTCAAGAAGACTTTGCATTTCCTGCTTCTGCTTTGTGCCACAGGCTGAAATCACACAACCTTGTCGTGTCCTCCCTCAGATCCCACAAAGAGCAGGAGCTTTTCAGTTGAGTTCAAGAAGATTTTAGAAAAGGATCTCAGGCACAAAGTGGGATTTTTGGGGTTGTCCTGTGCAGGATGAGGAGCTGGACTCCTGTGATTCCTGTGGGTTGTTTCCAACTCAGGATATTCCATGGTACTCTGGTCCATCACCCATGGGAGCCGAGCACCAGCCTCTCTCAAATGCTCTTCAAACCTGGTGCTCTGAAGTTCTCATCCCTAATTTGCCTCATTTGCTGTCTGTGGAATATCTGAGTGCTTTAGGAGTGGTGGTTAATTGTCAGAACCCCTAGGTAGGGAGAGTGATTTCTGTGCTCATAGATCAGGAGCCTGGGAATGTCAGCAAAGAGCAGCTCCCGCAGGGCTCCAGGTGACACACACGGATCCTCACTCCCTGTTTGGAGCTCATGTCCCTGGAGTGGAGCTGCAGCTGGGAATGAACCTGTACTTGCTGTCCAGAAAATCAGGGGCTCAGCAATAACAGCCTCCTGGGAGCAGTATGGGTTAAGGAACTTTACATCCCACCAGAATCTGTGATAGAGGTGCTGAATTATCTTTCTTTTCTTATCCACTGTCCAGCTTGTGCACTGGGGCTGAGAGATATCAAAGATAACATGTACAGTTATATACAATACAGAAATTCATGTACAGTTATACAGATTATAAAATTGCACAGGTAATTCTTTCTATTTAATCTTTTTTTTTTTTTCTCTCTCTTCTTAATTCACAGAGCAAGTTTTTGCTGTGAAGTGAATAAGGAAAGGATTGGAGAGGAGACCAACAAATGCTGCATCATCACAAACATCAGGGTACAAAATTAAAACTGGCCCCAATCCTTCAAGTCAAAACATTGGATTTTTTTAGTTTTGATGTTCTTTTGGCAGCCTGTGGGTGAAAGAAGGGCAGAGACAGGCAGGAGGGGAAAAGAGGAAGGGTCTAATTGCTGCAGCCCTTCCCGAGTTCAAACCCATTGTAATTAAGCGTTAATTTTTCTTAAATTGGAAATTATTAAAAACCTGTGGCCGGGGTTGTAATGGGAGCTGATCCGAGGAGGAGGCTTTGCTTTGGAAGCACTGCAGAATGAATTGCAATCTGAACAAAGTAAATGGCTTGTAAATACATCGAGTAATTGGGTATTAATGGGAGCTGTTGTGCACACACTGCCCGGGCCCCTCTGTGGCTGCAGAATTGGACTGTCATTCACAGATCTGATTCCAGGAACCTGTTTCTAAAAACTCCGTAAAGAGTGGGAAACTCATGGTTCAGAGCACAAGCCAGGAGAGAGGCGGGTCAAGGAGATTTTTTTCTCTAGGCAAAGTGTTCTGTAATAGCTGATTTGAAGGCTCTGGGCTCTCTCCAGGATACACCCAGCAGTGGGCATTGTCAGAGAGGAGATGCAGCTCTGACCTGGTGGTGTTGTACCTTTGGCATTTTGCGATCTGCTTTTACAAGGCTCCCTCATTAGAGAGGAGAAATTGCTAAATGGATTTTAAGTCGAAGCAGGCAAATACCTCAACGGCCTACAACATAATGGGGGAAAGATCAAATTCTACCCGTGCTTAAATTCAAGCAGCTCATTAGCATTAATAGGGCTGCATGTGTAACTGAGAGCAAAATTTGGTTAGTAAACCTTGAAGGACTTCAGCTTAAAACAGATTTTTATGTACAGGCCAGGAAAAAAAAAAAAAAAACAAATTAAAAAAACAAACCCAAACCAGATGAAACTGATAAAATGCAATTTATACCACCATAACAGCAGTGCCTAGGAATAAGATGCTGGGATTTTTCCCCCTTCAAGTGGGTAAAGATTGTTCCCAGACTGGAGCCTTCATCACAAGCCAACTTTTAACTGCAAGGGAAATGTCTGAACTGGTGAGTTAAGCCTTGCACACCTTTTTTTTTTTTTGGATGTTGAAAATATTACTGTGAAGTCATATGGTGCAAAACCCACCATAGTGAGCAGGAGCTTTATTAATGTCTTGTCTGCAAAATTGGGAAGTGGGACTGTTTCTATTGTAGTTTTTCTCTTAAATATATTTTGGAGTATTGGGGGTTTCACTGCAGGAAGGTATCAGACCTTAAGTTATTACCTACATAAATAGGAAAGCCTCAGTTTTAATTCTGCACTCCTAGAAGTGTTTTAAGGAGGTTTAGATCAGATAAAAGAAAATTATTCTTCACTGAAAGGGTTGTCAAACAAAAAAGAGATGCCCAGGGCAGAGGTGGAGTCCCCATCCCAGGAGGGATTTAAAAGCCACGTGGATGTGGCACTTGGGGTCATGGATCAGCGGTGGCCTTGGCAGTGCTGGGAGTCGGATTTGAAGGTCTTAGAGGACTTTTCCAACCCAAGTGATTCTGTGTTCATCATGAAAATGTCAATGGTTTTGTGCTTTGAAGGAATTTTGGGCTCGTCCTTTTGCGCTTCCACTTCAAACACAAACGAACACGTGATTGCCATTTTCACCTCGTGGCAGTTCTGTGGTCAGAAATATTTCCATTCATGGCTGGGGGAGGCACCACTTTAAACATCAGAAGTATGTGCAGTCACAGAGTAGGGAAACCAGTTTTGCAGTTCCAAAAAATACGCTTTTATTCCAGAGCATGAGACCCCAAACCTGTGAAGTGTTGTTTTTTCCCAGCTTTGTGCATTCCCAAACACACTTTTATGGCTCTTTCTGCCCAGGTTTTGCTGGCTGGATGTGCCCAGAGGAAAAAATTCTGGTCTGAAGATATAAAAGATGTATTTGAAATCAAAGTATTTGATTTGTACAGTAACAGCCAAGGGGCTGAGGCTGCTCCCTGCTGCACTTCCACACTGAGGATTTTTGATTATTGGTACTCTGGTGGCACTTTGGGTGAGACCTGTCCTTCACATTCCCAAATATCAAACCCCTCATGTACAACACCAAATATGATCTCAGAAGAGTCTCCCTTATTGTCCCCTACAAATTCAGAGCTTGGCCAGATCCCTGAAAATCAAGTGAAGGGCTTGACAGCACCTTGAAGCACCTGCACTCAGAAATTACAATTATTCAAAACTTGGCCACACCCAGCACAGGGTGTAATCAGTGCCACCCAATCAGCTGCTTGAAAAAAGCCACAAAATCTCAATTAAAACAAAGAAAATGGCATGGTTTGGTTGGTTATTTATTTTTTTTTTTTCCTTGTGAGCAATAAAAACCAGGTACTTCAGCAAAAGCAAGATAACTCAAGAGCTGATGAATAAATAATACCCATGGATGAATAATTTAAATGTAGTGTCAGATGCCTTGAACAATCTTTATCCTTGAAACAATCAGATGTGACCATGTGCAGTTCTGTGTGCCAGGCAGAGAGGGTGGAGGGTTAAAACCCTGCACTCTGAAATTCCAGGAGATGTGGAGCAACATCCCATGAAACACTTCCAAGGATGCAAGAGCACCAAATTCCTGCCCTGAAGTTTAGGGAGGGCAGGTGGCTTTTCCCAGGTTGTTGAGGAAATTGCTGTTAGGTGAGGCTGCTCAAGATATTTCAGCCACCCAGGGAACTTAAATCACAGCTGACATAGAGGTGGGAAAAAGTTTTTCCAGGTTTTTCCCCTTCAAAGAGAGATTGAGAAGTTTCAGGAGGCAAAGGAGCCTTTGGCCAATCTTGGCTTTATTTAAGACGAGCCATTAAACATTGTGCCTTCAGGTGGTTTTGGTAATTGAAAATCCAGGCTCAGGAAGTTTTAACCTCTTCCCCCCTGGGTCTGTGGTGTCCTTGCTGCTCTCCAGACCTGTCACCACCACGGGCAGGTGGCTCCTCTGCAGGGATGTGTCCTGGTGTCCTTGGTAAGTCTTGTGCCAAGGGGTGGCTTGGGACAAACGTGGGGAACTCTTAGAAAAAGGAGAGAATGGATGAGGTGCTCTCATCATTTTTATTATCTGGTTTATTTCTTGAGAACTCTCTTTTATTCCGAGAGTTGTGTTTTGGTTTGTTGGTTTGGATTTTTTTTTTCTTAAACATAAATGGAAGATTTTTTTGAAAATGCCCACAAGGAAAACACTTTTCACTTGATTTTGCATGCTGCTCTTCACCTCATCTTCATTAAAAAGGGTTTTTAAAGTTATCTAATTCCACACTGGAATGTTGTACTCTTAGAAGGTGTCTGTGAACTGAGAAAATGTTGTAGTAAAGGAACTTCAAGGTGTGTTCTCTTGCAAAGAATTTTTGTCTGAATTAGTATGAGAAAATGGGAACATAAGATCTCCTCTAACCTGGTGTAGTCTGGAGTAAAAACACAGTTCTGCTTTTACAAAATTAAAGATTTTGGCAAATGTTGTCTTTGGGCTTTGCTTTGAGGTGTTAATAATTGTAATGAAAGAGTTGAGAAGGTGAAATATTTTGTGTCTGGTGAGGACACTTTGCTGAGCTGCTTATGCTGAAGGAGTTCAAAATGAAAATGCACCACTGCCACAACTCCAGTGAGCATAAATTAAAATTGAACAAGGTTTGGGGCTTTTTTTTCAGTTCACTTTCCCCTTGTAGACTGAAATACCTGCTGATTATTTTTTACCATTGGCAAATTACCGGGCTTCTAATAGTAGTTAAAATGTAATCAACATAATTAATATTTTATTTGTGTTGTCGTGATGGCTACTAAGATGTCTTGAGCTGTGATAATATTTTTAATACTCTGCAAGTTACAAAAGTGCCCATCTCATCAAAAAACTCATCCCTTGCATGATGAAGAAATCATAAGGTGCACGTTAGGGAGTGGAAAATTGCCTTTTTTTTTTTTTTTTTCCAGTTTAATCTTGGATTTTGTTTCTTCCTTGTGCCACAGAAAAGATCTGATTTTTGTGACAGGGCTACCAAAATTAATTTAAACCAGAGAAATGCCACTGTTCATTTATATCTACAAATACAAAAAGGCAAATGAAAAGTTAGTCTAAATATTTTTCTTTTTTCTTCTTCTTCTTCTTATATTGCCACAAAACCAAAGAAATCTGGATTGAGGATTGCGTGGAAAAATAAGATTTAAACTTTAAAAGAAGATCTATATATATAGAGTGTATATGACATTATTGAGTTAGAGGAAAAGAGATAATAAACTTCAGAGGAGCGTGGAAATATCCCTGAAATTGGGATTGCTGGAATTTTAGCAGGTGAAATCCAATCTTAGTCAAGTTTTAGCTCTGTAAGTTCAAAGTTGCAGGGGTTTTTTTCACTTCAGAGGATCTGCTCCTTGATTTCCTCTTGTAATCCTGAAACTTAGGGTGTAGCCAACTTGTCTAATCCACCTGGTGTTTAATTAATCCTGGTTAATGAAACAGTTTTAAGTCATGATGTGACACAAAGCTTTGCGACATTTGCGGGGGAGAAAAAAGCCTGGCCTGGTGCTTTTTTTTTTTTTTTTTTTTAACTTCTGCAAAAAAGCAAATTAAAATTCTCCGTGTGTAATTACGAAGCGGGTGAGAGCACAGAAACTTTAGTGGGATTGAAAGAGTGAATGCCTTGGGGCTCTGCTCCTCCACTGAAGATCCAAGGATTCCTTGATGCACCAGTTGTTTTACTGGACATCTAAACCAGTGATTCATCAGGGCTCCAAAATGAGCTGCTCCCCTCAGCCCTAGACAAGCAAAATGCCAAAATTAAATAGCTCAGACCAAAAAAAAACCCCAAAAAACCAACCCTGAGAAAGTCACACAAGGAGAGAGCTCGTGGGCAGGTTTTGTTCTTTGGCTGTTCTGTTTCAGGGACTAATTTGCTTTTTTAAGGAGAATTAATGGTTCTTGTATCAGTAATTTCTCTTTACCTATTATGTCCTACACAAATTTCTCTCCTCTCTTGGCATATTCTTTGTGGCGGTGGTTTGAGTTTTGATGGAGTCAAAAAGAAGGATGTTTCAGTCTGGTTTCATTCAGAAGGAGGATTTTCCATGGAATTTAACCCAAATTCTCAGAGTAGGAATGTGTTTAGGCTGAAAGGACCTGCCCGGGCTCACCATCTGCAAGGTGGGATCCTGGCAGGGATGGATGAACCCTCAAAACCCCTGGAACACCCCCTGGATACATCTAAAACACCCAAACCAGCCCCAAACTCTCCTCCCTTCCCTGCTCCCCTGCCCAAACTCAAACTCTGATATTTTAAATATTAAAAAAGCACAGAGAGGTAAATCTTGTAAACAACAAAGGAGAATTAAACAGGCAACTTCTCTGGGTAATAACAAAGTTTTGTGGCTAATTCTCTGCACATACTGTGCAGAAAATGAATCCCATAAAACACAAATAACTTCTCCCCTAGCACCTGTAGCTTCTTGCTAATATTTAAAATTTATTTACGTTTAATTTAAATAAATTTTAAAAGTGCAGCACGAGGCTCTGCCTGTAGTGCTCCTGGAGAAGGAGTGGCAGTGGCACAAAGTGCAAAGGTAAATAATAAATCACTTTTGTCTGGAAATGTTGATGGTCTCTCCTGCAGCCTGCTCATTGTTTCAGCCTGGGATTGTTAAAAACAGGAGTGTAAAGCTGAAAAGAGTCCTAAAGAGTGCAAGTTCAAACTGAGTAAAAGAGTGAAAACTTGGAACAAGAAAGAAGTTTGGTGTCGTTTTAAGAGGTGCAAATACAAAATCCCTAAATCAAGGTCTTTTTAATGAACAGTTGTGGGTTTCTTGTGCTTGTGCATTCCATTTTCTGCTTGCCTTTCCCAAAATCAGGGCTGTGTAGGGATGCTGTGCAGTTCATGTGATTTAATCTCACTGTCAGTGCCAGGTGAGTCAAACTCCTCAAGGAAGGGCAGTGCTCACAGCATCTCTAACGTTTCCAAAAGAGTTAAACTTTTAATTCATTGATTTACCTTTATTCTGTACCAAAAATCTCTGCTGTGAAGGTCAGGAGGGAATGGGAGCAGGGGGAAGAATATTCTCCTTTCCAGTCCCTTTCCAGTGTCCAAGTGCCTGGGAAAACTTTGCAGACCTGCATCTACTTCATGAATTTCTTTCCATATTTCTTTTGGAAATGAGGGAATCTTGTAGCCTCTTTTAATTTAATTAATTTTTCCTCTAAGAAAAACCTCGTGGTAGACATTAAACCCCATCTCTGGAAGTGTCAAAGGCCAGGTTGGACAGGGCTTGGAGCAAGCTGGGATAGTGGAAGCTGTCCCTGGATTAGTTTTAAGGTCTCTTCCCACCCAAATTAATCTGTGATCCCATTTACCTGTGAGTGAAGTGTGTGTATAGAAAGTACAGAACAATACAATAAATAACTGAATTGCTGAGGTTTGTGTTCCCAGCACTGTTTGGATGAAGTGATAAGATGGCTGATGGCATCCCAGGCTCAGTTTTAATCTTGCCCAGGGTAAGGTAGGCTCGTGCTATTTTATTTGACCCTTCTTTTATGTTGCTTTCAGTGCTCTGGTACAGAACCAACCCAATCTAATTCAATTCACCACTACTTTACCCTTCAGTCAGAGCAAACCTACAGTGAGCACACAAAGGCCACTGTGATGGTATCTTCTTTGATCTTCAGCTTGCTCAATCTACTTCCTACTGTGCTGGCTCACAATTTCATTTTAATAGTTAAGTAGTTTGGACATCATTAAAAGAACTGTGTCTGGAGGCAGTGATATGGCACTGATCAGTTTGTCAAGTAATTCCATTAAAAAAAAAGTTCACAGTTCTGTCCTGATATGATGTAGAGAAAATGTCTCATTAAAAACAACTTTTGTAAAATACTTTCACCCATTTCAACTTTAAAAAAAATGAGGATAATTTCTGGAGACTTGCTCTTTCCAGTCTAATACATCATCTTCTTTTAATCTCCAGTACTTCCTGCCTTTTTTTTTTTTTCCTAGCAATTATTAATAATTTTGTTGCTCTGCTTAATTTTCATAAGTGGCCTCAAATATATATTTGGAAGCTCTGCTAACGATGGCTTGGGTTATGATTTGGGCTAAATGCCTGTTCAACATGAAAGGGGGAGGGTCAAATATCAGCCTCCAAGCCCTGGGCGAGATTAAACCCCATTCCTTCCAAAATGGGTGAATTCCCTGTGCTCTGCATCCTCACCCCATGGCTGTGTCCACAAAAGGACCCAGTTATGTGTCTGCCAATGAATTTATCCCAAAATCCCTCTCAATCCATGCCCCATCCACCACCTCAATCCCCAAAACTCCCTTGGAGCTTCTTCCTCCAAGCTCTGCAAAATTTCTTGTATACTCATACTTGGGACTCGCTTTAAAAGTCACACAAATATTCTCAACCTGAAGCTTTTCTTTGCATTGTTTGATTTTTTTTTTTTTCCCAAGTCGTTCTCCTTTCTCTCAACCATTATCCAAGTGGCAGCAGGGTGGTGATGAGCTGGTGATTTATTTCTCTTCGTGCCTGGGGTTTGGAGAAGTCAGCCTGGAGAGGGTGACCTGTTTTTACACTGCTTTTGGCCTGGTTTGAGGCAGACCCTACAATCTCTTTCTGAAATGTCCAGAGATCACTTCCCCTTTACATCTTCTGGGTTGAAGGGGGCATTATTTGCTGAACCAGGAAAATTTGTAGAGTTGGCTCCACTTTTAGCATTTGCATTCCTTAATAACAGCCAGGTTCTCAAGGTACTACTCAGGGGAACTGAGCAAGAAATTTTGGATATTTTGTGCAGTGAGAGGGCTGAAAACTGGTTCCAAAATGCAGATTGTTGGGGCTGAGGAGCTGCTGGATCCCTGCAGCAGGGGCAGGATGAGATGCTGGCTGACGTGAGGAGGTGGTGTGGCTCTCTAAGAGCAGGAGCAGCCAGCTCCCATCCCTGTGGAGAAAGGAGAGGAGCAGGAGGGGACACAAAGCAGCTCCAGATCAATTTGCCTCAAGATGTGTCACTCTGCTTTACATTTCTGTGTTTGCATTGGGGCTTAAAACCTGTCTTTTCCATTAGCTGAGGGTTGCACAGACAGGGGTGTTTCTGTGAAGAAGGTGATGGGTGGGCACTGGTGTTTGGTTTTCAGCAGGTGGTTTTGTCTGGGCTGAGCTTAAGGTAACACATCCAGGCCAAAATCTGAAATTTAACTTACAGTTTATTATTATCAGTCTGGTTTTTATAATTTTCCCCTGGAACACGCCTGTAACAGGGTGCATAATTTCAATATTGTGATCTGAGCTTGTCTGAAGGAAAGCTGCCTCCTGCATGAATGCTGAGGTTTGGTTTTGGTGGCATTAAAATCAGTTTAATCTCTCCATCCACATCCTCTGATGGAGCTGTTTTGTCAGGTGGAAAAGAATAGGTTTGAAAGAGTTTAAATCAAGGAGGAGCAATTTATGTCCAGCAGATCCTGTAGCACTAATAGATGTTAAAGCAAATGAAAGAATACTGTCAAGAGTGCTGGTCTATAGTGTTTGTTTTGTTTTTTTTAAGAAGTCCTTTTGGGAATTATTTAAAAAATTATTGTAGATATTCAGCTAATTTATAATTCTGATCAGGTGTGAGCAGGTATGCTCCACCTGCAAGGACAGGAAACAATTTGCAATGCACAAACGAATGTGGCTCTCCAATTTCCCACCCTGAGGAAGACACACAAAAAAAAAAAGGAAAAAAAAAAAAAAAAAAAAAG
>VWYP01001864.1:434826-468291 GCA_013400435.1 Pycnonotus jocosus | reverse complement strand
TTTTTTTTTTTTCAATATAACAAAATAACCCGCCTATACCAGCATATTAAAAAAGAAAAAAATCTATGTAAATTAAACCTGTTCTCTAAAACTGGTAATTTGGGATGATGAAACTTTGCAACTGGCTTCACATTGGCTTTCTGACACAGCCAGGTTTGGTGCTGGGACTGCTGATGGATGGTCTGCACTGCTTGCTCCTGTCAGATTTTGGGAATGTTGGGGAGAATTGTTCAAACTATTATGGGTTACAATCCAGTTTTGTTGATCCTACTCTGCAAGTCCAGGGCTATTTCTAATAGTCCCTATTTGCATAACAGGGATTATATTCTAGATGTGTTTGGGGCTGATTCCACCCCTGATGGACTTGAGAGTCTGCAGGAAAGAGGAATTCTGTCTTGGTATTCAATTGAAACCCTAATCCGGGCTCACACTTCCAGAGGGCAGGGATAGACGGGATTTTGGGAAGGAATTCTTCCCTGGGAGGGTGGTCAGGCCCTGGCACAGGGTGCCCAGAGAAGCTGGGGCTGCCCCTGGATCCCTGGCAGTGTCCAAGGCCAGGCTGGACAGGGCTTGGAGCACCCTGAGATATTGGAAGGTGTCCCTGGCATGGCAGGAGTGGGATGGGATGAGGTTTAAGGTCCCTTCCAACTCAAACCATCCTGTAATTCCATGATTTACTGCATTATCTTCCTGCTCTGTGATATCTCTGCCTTGCTTGTGCTGGGTTCTCAGCTGATCATTTTGCTGTGCTTTCTGCAAACAACTCTGTGGTTTCTTCATTTGTGAAATTAGTTCCTCACCCTGTAAAATCTTCTGCATATGCTTAAAACTGAGGTTAAATTGGAGTGAGTGCTTTCTTTTGATGGGCTCCACCAGGACAAATAACTCCTATTTTTACTTTTCATCCATAACCAGGTGTGATGTTTTGCTGCTGGTCTTTTTTATATGAGGGGTTTTATTAGAAACATTGAGGGAAGACCAATGGAAGGCTTGAAGGAAGGAATCATGTCACCTCTCAAACCCTCCCTCATCCACACAATTATAAAAAGATAAAAGCACTTTTAAAACTAGGTATATTTAACCTCTTTGTTATATTTTAAAAAGAACCTTTATTATTTTTTTTTCCCCAGCAATTTCTGTGCTGGGAAATCAGAGCACAACTAAAAATTTGAGAGTCCTGGCCTGAGTTTGGTTCTTAACCTGGGAAATGTAGGGTTACTTTTGTGTGCAAACAGTGGGGTTTGGGGTTGGATTTGACATGGGATCTGCTTCAGGAATCATCACATAATGACATGATGTGCCTTACTTGACTGGACTTTTGGGTGCTTTTGTAAGAGCCATTCTTACCTTTCTGTCCATGGAAACAGTTCACATGCCTGTCCTCAGAAATACTCTTTTGTTTTATCTGGTGTATGTGTTCAGATAAGATTTTAAATGTTATAAACCAGATTCCTGCATAGTGACAAAAAATTCTATTGGTAACAGTAGGCAATGTGATATTAAGTCAGTGATGTTCAGACTCTCTGAATCTCTGTTGTATTTCCTTTTTTTTGCCCTCTGGAACAAACTAAAAACGCTTTGGCAGGGCAGGATCTTACAACATCCAACCCTACCAAAGGCAGATTCCCAAAGTGCTTGCACAGCACAGAAAGTTTTAAGTGCTGGCACTGAGACAGGTTCGTGTGGTACGGAGAAACCCTTCTATTTGAGCATTTTCTCTGTTACAAGCCTTTAGATGTCAAACTTTAAGTGGAATTGACTGTTTATCCCCGTCGATTCCGCCTGGTGACGCCTCCCAGGTTGGAGGGCGCTCCCTCCTCTCTGTTTCCCATCAGCACTCCTCGACTGCTGCCATGTGCTGCCAATTTGTTCCTTCTGCACAGAGAAGAAAGGGAGTTTGGATTTCATTTTAAGCCTTGACACGAGGTTTAATTCGCTCAAAAAAAGGGGAGCTGTGCCATTGTAAATCTTGGAGGAGACACCAAGGTTGCAAAAGTTGTCAGCCCAATCTGTTTCGAGCACCACTTCAGACGTTCTATTAAAGGAACAATATTCCTTTTCACAGCTTGTTCAGCTGTGTCAAACCACACAGGTTAGAGTGGAGCTGGCTATTTATTGTACTTTTTATTGCTTTCTGATCAAGTTTTTAATGCTAGGAGGGAAATTTATGTGCTGGAAATGATTTATCAGTACCAAAGATGGGAGAGAAAAAAGCAGGGTTTTTTTTTCAGGTGAGGGAAGCTCAAGGGTTTGCCAGAGAGACTCATAGGAAGAATGAAATCACTTTCTTACTAAAATGTCCCAGAATTACAGAACAGTCACATGGTGGGTCTGCTACCATGTTTTTGAGAAGGAAACTCGGGTGGAGCATGATGTTGGCCCTCAAGCACTGGTTTATTCCTGGTGTTGACTCAGACCACACTCAGCTCTAGAGACTCTTTGGCCCCGTGTGCAGATTCTGATCTTGCCTAGGATGATGTAAAAGGTCCCTGTGCCTTCACTGCTTACATTGCAGAAGGGGAGAGGCTTCAGCATGGAGCTCCACATCTCTGCTGACAACGGGAATTTGGTCATTGACTTGGGGTCAGGGTTTCAGCCTCTGTCCTAATTCTTTGTAAATGTTTTCTGAGCCATGATGATATTACCAGGGAAGGGCAGTATGACGTGATGGGATTTGGTAAATATTTATTTCAGCTAGTCTGGTTTTTTAAAAAAATAATCATTTGGAGCTGGTTAGTACCCAGAAATTTTGAAGTACACCAGCAAAAGCTCTAATACATTAATGTATACTAAACCCTACACAGTATCTTGCTTCAGACCTTTTTTATTTTGCTTTTTAAGAAATGGATGTCTGACCCAATAGTTCATTTATGCTCATCTGTCACAGAAGTCCTTTTTATTTCTTGGATTAAGTGCTACAGACCTAATAAATCATCGCTGCTCTTCTGGCACCATCCCAGCTCATGTTGTCAATCTGGGCAGTGTGAGTGTGTAATGCTTTAAATCCTGCAAACCAGCAAGTTTATCTCAATTTTAACTCCATGTGTTGCAGAGAAAAGAGGAGAAACGAGAGGTGTGTCATAAGCTGCACAATTTATCAAAAATGTTGGTTTGGGCCATCTAGAACTGGCATGAAATGGGACCTGCTTTTAAATTTGCAATTTTTAAATTTTTTTTTTTTTAACAAAACAAGCACTGCTAAACCCTTTGCCAAAACAGAAGGGAATGTGGATCCCATTTTCTCTTTACATGAATAACCCAGGTGGAACTGGGGAGGGTGGCAGCCATGGGTGTGTCCCTGTGAGAGCTTAGGAGCACGTGGGGCAGCAGGATTGTGTATAATTCAAATATCATCTCTTACACCCCCTGAGCACGAGCATTCTGACTTTTCCCAGACTGAAGCTTGTGCTCTGTGTTGTTCATCATGTCCCTGTTCCAGATGATGGGATTTATGGAGAGGAGGTGTTGGGTGCTTTGCAGGAAGCCATGCAGCCAATTTGTCTGTGCACAGCTCCTGATTTACCAGCTCTGTCTCCCAGGTGATTTTCTCCTGGTGTTTATAACAGAGTAGTTACTCCTCTGAAGGTGAGGGAGGAGCGAGGTGGATCCACCCCTCCAGTTACTCTTCCTGCTGCTCTCCAACTCAACAGGGAGAAGATCCAACTAACCCTTGAGTCATAAATTCTGATTTCTGAGTTGCAGCTGTCACTGGTGTCTGCCATAGTTTTGACAGAGTTAAGGAGATTGTTTCAATCACACACAACAAATAGCATTAATAAACAATATGCCACATGTAAAATTCAGCCTGAATTTATGGTGGCCTGCAGCATTTCAGTGAAGATGGATACTGCAGAGATTAGGCTGTGATTCACCATCTTTCTGGAGGTAAGTTGGCTACAAGAGGCTTTCTGCTCATGTGTTTATTTTATTTGATGATGGCACCATGGGTTTCAGTCCATGGAGGAGTCTGTATCCAGCTGATCTAGAAACCAGCCTCAGATCTGAGCCTGAGCAAACCCCGTGTCAGCTGCTGCTGAAAAGAGCCTGAGAGATGACCCAGGGCCAGCCCTCCCTCAACACCAGGCACGGGATTTAACTCAGCTGCTGAAATCCAGCCCTGGGAGCGCTCACCTCCCACTGCCTGCCAACAGCAGGAGATGCTGCTGGAGAAGGGAAGCTTCTCCTGGAAGGAGACCTCTCCAAGCTTTCTTCTCATCCCAGTTGTCCTAATATTTCCATTTAGGGCAAGGCAGCAGCTCTGTTTGGGACTGAAGTGATCTGCAGGGTCTTGTGATGGAGCAAAATGTTGTTTACCTGCAGCAGGCAGAGAAATCCTCTCCCACGTGGCTGCTGGGAATGTCTCAGGCATCCTCTGTTGGTCCACACAGACAAATTGCATTCAGAGGCACACAGTGTTTGTGCAATTAATCAGGCCTGTTCTGAAGCCAGAATAATCTGGAAAGATGACCATTTATAGAAGATTTGTTGTTTGCTGACCGCAGTTACAATTATCTACGAGAACAGATAGGTCAGATTTATTTAAGTTGCTTTTTTTGGTAAAAGCAGTATATTCTGTTAAAATTGGCCAGCGAAAAGATTTGTTTCCGTGCGGGTGTGTATTTCAACGCTGCAGAAAAAAATGGTTATTTCATAAGCTTGAGCATCAATCTTTGGATTTACACAAATTTAAAATTATATTCCTAAGAGTTTGTAGCGGGAGCCAAGAGTTATTTTCTGGTTATTAATCTTTCTCCCCTATCCAAAAACATCCCCAAACTTTGTTTAGCTGTACGGTCTCCTCAGACTGTTGATTGTGCTGTACTGGGGCTGAGAATGTTGGAGTTTATGTAACGGGTCTGTGTGTTTAAATTTCAGTGACAGATCTTTTCATTTTGTTTACGGCCAAATAACAATGCAAACGTGTCACGCTGCGGCCGCGGACGTGGTGTGCGGCCATCGGGAAGGGCGCTCACCAAACTGATTCCCTGATCTTATCCTCTTAAAAACTTATTAAAAGCATTTCATTGTTGTGTGCCGCCTATTAGAGAGCAAAAAAAGATAAAAAATCAGCTTTCCTTATTTACACAAAGGATGATGGCCGGTCTTGTGGGTTATTGGTTGTTTGGTTAATCACAAAGCTCTGTCGTTCCAGCCTGTTTGGAGTTTGCAGCTGAGCAGAAAAGCCACACATGGCACAATGGCGAAATGTTTCGCTGCAAACCCAAATACTCCAATAAAATCATATCTTTAATCTGTTTATAGCCTTGCAATATTTAAATTGCTTGCATGGCTTTGATTATAAACTTTTACGTAGACGTCTCCTCGCCGGAGGATTTGGTAACGCGAGCGTCAACGCCAGGCAGCTTTCTGGGCATAATTAATGCTAAGTGATAATTTGCAAGTGAATTCGTGGAGTTTCTTCTGGGTTTTCCATCTGGTCCTTATCATGCAAAGATGTCCAGTCAGCAGTGTTCAAGTTGTTCACAAAATTCTCCCCCAGCATCTCCAGGCACAGAAAATTCTCCTTCTATATCCGCGATGAGGATTCCTGACCTTCCTAACTTCTGTTTGCTCTTAAGGAAAGTTTAACGACTTCCAGTTGCTATCATATAATTCATTTCAGTTTTTCCCTAGGACTTGAACAGATTTTTGAGGTAGGCTAATGACGCAGGCTTAGCTCAGGCTTTATTTTTGCCTACTGCAAAAAAAACGCAGCTCACATCCGAAAATCCTGTTCAGAAATTCCTCAGCCTCTGTATCGAAAATAATTGAGCGCTTTCCTTCCACTTTGCTTTGCCTGTGGTGTGGAGCACTGAGCAACTATTCAGGAACGATGTTCCTCTTGTGCTTTTTTCCTGGTGTCCAGCCTGAACTCAGTGGCAGTCAGTTTATACCAGTTTATCCATGCCAAGACTAGAATCTCTTCTTCATTTTCCTTTCCATCCTGAGCAGTCATGTTCCTCACACACCACCATTTTTCTAGGATTAATGTGCTGCCTTGAACTTGTACTTTGTGCAACTATATTTAATTCCATTTATGTTAATCTAATCAAGGACACATGATGCATTTATAGGACATATTTCCACCTTGCTGGGTATGGATGATACCTGCTAATTTTTATACCACCAGCAAACTTCATGCTCCTCTTTAAGGCAGAATCATAAATGAAATGTAAAGCCTTATTTTAAAGTCTAATTCAATGAACTTTTCCAATATCTCTGCTCCAACTCAGGAACACGACATATTGAAGTTGGTACTTCATATTGTCTTTTATTCACTCTTATATTGCTGCTTTCTGCTTCAGTTTTCTTCCTTCCACCTCAATTTCTCAGTGATGAGTGCTGTGTTTACAAGAGGTTTTCATGGTTCTTACAGGGTTGACTATCACTGTCTCATAAAATCATTAAGATCTCTCTCTCTTTTTGCAGAAATAAGAGTATGGGGTTAGCATATGTTTAACATTCCCCAGATAAATCTGTATTTTTCTTTTTTTTCCTTCCTCACTTAGAATTTTTTTCAAGCATGAAATTCAGTGACTTAAATACATTTGTTCAGGATTTCTGGATGTTTGAGTACCTGGAGAAAGCAGTAGATCCAAATGGTCCCTTGGACATCTGGAAATTTAAGAAATTTCATCTGTAGAGAACAAGTGGCTCGTGATCCCAGGAAGGGCCAAAGCTGCATGTTCATGGAATCATGAGTTTTATAGACTGTATCCAACACAGTGCGTGGACACAGAGTGCTTTTAGAAAAATTTGGAGGAACTGGGTGATAATTGTTAGTTTTTTCCACTCTGCATGTTCTGGAAAAAGAAAGAAAAGCTTTTTTAGTTTTTGCTTTGTATTCCCACTGCATGGTTGGGAAATAGATGGGAATGAGTATCCCCAGATAGGGAGAGGGGATTTGAACTCAGTTAACTCAGGTTACTCTGCTCAGTAAACTCCAAATTATGCCTGATTTGGTTGTTCTATGAAATTTTTGCCTGTTCTCCATAGAAATTTTTCTTTGGATATTATCCAGTCTGGGATGCAGCTTCAAAACTGTTCTTGTAGCCCAGAGTGTGGGGCTGTGGATAAAATTGAGCTCTGAAATGCAGGTGTGTGCTTAGGAGCCTTTGTAACTTCACAGAGTCATAGAATAATTTGTGTTGGGTTAGGAGGGACCTTAAACTCATCCCATTCCACCCCTGTGCTGTGGGCAGGGACACGTTTCACTATCCCAGGTTACTCCAAACCCTGTCCAACCTGGCCTTGGACACTGCCAGGGATCCAGGGGCAGCCACAGCTTCTCTGGGCACCCTGTGCAACACCTCTGCAATATTTTATGTGTCAGTAAGAGTCTCCCCAGAGGTGAGCTCCACCCTCAATGCTGAGATGGAGACCAGAAGCCAGAGGGATGAAATGAAAAATGAGAGGCAGTGCTGTGGAGATGGCACAAAGAATAAAAAACTCGATGAAGTGACTGGAAAAAAACCTTGTTGTGCGTGGATGTTGTCAAATTCCTTCAGCTACTGGCCAACAGATGATTATGTGCATCACCATTATATTAAAAAAATATATTTGCAAGGGAGCCAAAAATCTGTTGAGTGAACTTGCAGGAAGTGAGGGAGAACATGGCAAAGATTTTGAATAAAACACCCAGGAAACAAACTTCTCAGACTTCCAAGAAACACTTTTTTCCCCCTTTGGAAAGAAAACATAAACACCCCCAGCTTTCTGAACAAACGCATGTGAAGTGTGAGTGACTAAAGGATTAATTCTCTCTCCCCCTGCATAAACCCAGAATGAAATACCTAAATTCTCAATTATATGAACTGCTTGGGACCTGAGGATGCTTAACAGTTATTGGAAAGGGAAAATGTGTAGCAGAACTATCAGGCCAAGAGAAATCCCATTCACATGCCTGAGAAAACTTTCGGGCAACGTCTCGGAAGGAAAGTTTTGGGAAAGCTCTGGTAAGAAAACAGAAGCTGTGAATTATGCCATGTGGTATTAAAGAATTTAGAGAGCACACTGAGAAGTTCCATATCAATGCTTTTTCTTAAATGTATTCAACAAAGGGCCTATTTCCCTTCAACACTTTCAAATTTCGACTTTCTCTCCCTTCTGCTTTTCAGCAGAAGAGCTACTCGGAAAAAAAAACCTTGCACAGTTATAGCTTTTACTGTAAAATCCCTGGATTTCTTGCCTTTTTATTTTTCTGCTTCTCAATTGGTTTAGAGAGAATTTTAAAGTTACAGCCTAGAAAGGGAATATTAAAAGAAAGAGATTATAAAAGCAATTGTAGAAAAGTTTGGGAGCTCATAACTTGTAGCTCTTGCAGTAGCTACAGCAGGGCTGCTCGTCAGAATGTGTCATTTTGCTCTCCCACAGTGCTCCAAAGTGGAAAAAATAACTCACTGAATCTTTGATTTCTTATCAGTGCTTTGCTGATCCATCAGTACAAATTTATTTCCAAAAAATATTATTTATTTCCAATAAATTTATTTCCCATAATGGTGGTGGAGGAAAGAAATTCAGACTCTTGGGCTCCTTGAAGAAAGCTCTTTAAGAACTCATCCTCTGACCAATTTAGCTTGAATTTCAATTAATATTTGTTGAATCTTGAATGTCTGGAAGGGTAAATCAGTTAAGGAAGCTGCTTTGGGATTCATTGTTTCATCTTATTCCTTGGAATTGGCTGGGTTTGAGTTTCCTGGAGCGGGCTGAATATGGGAATTCTCCAAATCTGGTTTGGGTTTTTTCCTGTTCCTAATCAAAGCTCACTGCTGTAACCTACAAAAACTGAGAGGTTTTGTTGCTTTTTCATGTTTTTTTTTTCATGTTTTCTGGTGTTTGTTTGTTTAGGTTTTTTTAAAATATATAATAGGAAGTTATTACTGTGGGCCTGGGATCATTCTGAGGTCATTCTTACCTTGGAATATTGTCAGGGAGCAAAACATCACACAAGAGTAGCCCCAACCTTCCGACAGATCAACAGCTCTGTCTCCCTTGTGAGCTTTTTGTTTCATTTGCAGAATAGGTTTAATTTCCATTTTTTTCTTGTAGGATCCAATGAGGTCTTTAAAGCAAACGTTCAGATGGTAGATTAATGAAATTAATGACAAAAAATTGAAGTTTTCATAGGTTTTTTTTCATTAGACACACAAAGCCCTGCAGCAGTAGAACTGATCATTTTTGAAATGGTCACCCAAAAATTGTGTTTTCCTGAGTACATTAAGTAAATGTTCTATATTTTGATTTTTATTCTGTAACAAATATCCAGGATAATCTAACATTTAAGGAAAGCTGCATTTTAACCTCTCTGGCTTTTCATCTGCTGGAATAGATGGGAATTTTCACTTCTTCTCCATCCCCTCAGCTGAATGCTGTAAAACCTGTTAGTGGCACTGAAGATTATATGGGTGTGCTTCTGTGGAGAAATTCGGTCTGCATTTTACTTATATCAATTTATTAAAAGTGGTGTCACATTTTCAGTCCAACCTGGCACGTGAGGACCTCAAAACTCTTCACAAGCCGGGTCTCCTTTGTGGGATACGATCAGAATGTAAAAAATGTCATTGACAAATGGCACAAATTAATTATTGTTTGTGTTATTAGTAAAAAAATAGTTTAGGCTGAAGTGTCACTTCGTGTCACTTGTCACTCAACAGATCTGATAAGGAAAAACAACATAGATTGTTATATTAAAACATTTTAAATTTTTTTCCTGCATAATTCTCCCTTTCCATACAACACTTACATTTTTCAATTCCTTTTTTTCTCCCCTTCTTTGGGTTCTTTCCTCTCATTTTATTGGTGTACCAGTTTAAAAATAAAAACTGCGTAAGTTGACTTTTTCTTGCATGTGGGGCTTTTATTAGAAGAGGTTCACAAGTGGATTTTATTGGAGTAGGAATCTGTAAAGTTGGTGACGTATTAAACTGTGCTCAAGCTGCATCTTTTTGTCATAAAACACTGATGTCTCTCTGAGCTGCGTTTTTCTCAGTAGAATATTTAGAAAATAAAAGCACAGTTTAATTTCATTTGCAGGCAGTTTTAATTGAACTAATTGAACTGTGCTTCACTGCAATATACTGTGTATCCCAAATTGACTATTTTGAGTACTGATTTTTATTAGGCAAGATTTTTTTCTGTACATTAATGTAGATCTGGTTTACTTTAAATATATAATCTGCCATACCCATAAAATAATGAAAATATCTATTTTTCCCTCAAAGCTTCACTGAAGTATATTTTACTTCTAGAATTGAATTAAGTGGCAGTAGGTACAACAAATGAGAGCTGCAGCCTGAACCATTAATTAATTATTACATTTTAAAGAGTTTCTTATTTCTACAGTGATTTAGTGATCCTGTAGGATGTGGGATTACTGATGTCTTGAAACATTATTAAGCTTTCCATGAGGAATTCAGGCTATTTTATTTTTTCCCTCGTTGTGAATTGATGGAAAAATAGCTGTACAAGGAAAACCACAAACCCTATATATGTGTGCTTTGCAAGACTGAGAAATTGGTTAAAATTCTGCTGAAGTTCATTAAAAGGAGAATTTTAGGCAGAGTAAACCATGCTGGCAGTCACTTATTATTTCCTTTCACATCAATGCTGTTTCTGGTGTCTGTTTCTTCCTCCAGGCTGAGCCTTGGCAAATATATTTTCTGTTTTAGGAGTGGCTAAACTAAAGGAGAGATTATTCAAGCTAATTGTGATGATAATTTCATTAACCAGGACCTGGATGGGAACTTCTGGTGTAACCACGATTTAATCCTGGGGTGCATTTAAATACAGAAGAATTATTAATTTATACCAGCACAAATCACTGCAACATGACAGATTCTGGTAGTTCTTGCTTTATTTTCTGTGCTTGGCAAGTTTTTCCTCTCTGCATATTGCAGGGGTGTATTTTTTGTTTGTGCAACACTTTGTAATACAGATAAAAGAAATATCAACTTCAAGGACTCTGAGCATGTCCTGTGCTGCTTTTCTATAATAAATGATATTATTGGACTCTTTTCTCACAAATGCTGATGTTTTCTACCTGTCTGTTGATGCTACTGCAGAAAGAAATTTAACATGCACCAAACAATTAAAACCAAGATAATGATGATATCTAAATTATGTTATTCCTCTAAGTATTAAACCTGGGCTCTCTCTGCTGTTGCTGACTCTCCAACCAAAGAGTTTGGCCACTTCCCTCTGGCCAGAGAGCATTTCTGGAATTATAAAATGCATTTGGTTTATTTTCCCTTTCCCCTCAACAGGCAAAGCTTAACAAACCCAGAGCCTGCTGGACAAATAAAAATAACTACAAGAGTTGAAAGAATTTTGCAGAAGAGGCAATTTCAGGCTTCTTTAACCATCCACAGATGCCAAAAGGCACAATGAGGAGGAGATTCACATCAACAATGTGACAGAGATCTTTTATTCTGGAGTGGTGCTGTCAGTAAAAGGAATTTAATATGAACTTTCCTACTCTCTCTGCCATCTCATTTAGGCATCCAAGTGACTCAGTCATGCACCTCAGGAAAATTTATCTTCAGATATTTAGAGAATCTGTAATTTTCTGACACAGGAAAATGCGCTGTGCTGGGAAAGGGATGCTCAGATTTTTTTTTCCAGGGTATGGAAATCCTGGGAGTAGCAGCATTAAAATATTTTGTGTTCGGTGGCTTTGGAGAGGTTTGCAAGCTTATTTATACTCATCTTGTTGGTAGAGAGACAAAAAGCAGCATATTTTGTAGCATTTATTCATTCAAAGGCTTTGTAGCAAATGCTTCTTCCTGCCAACAGCCAAGGTTGTGATCTGTGCTCTGAGAGTTTGTTTTTATGTGGAAATTAGTGGAAAGAGGGTCCAACCCATTTTTTGGGTTTTTCTCACTGGGCTGGTCACTTCCCTCCATCTCAGGCTGTCAATAAACCCTTTTAATGGGACAATTGTTCCTTTTTATGGGATAATTTCTACAGATCTAGTACCTTTTTTCCTAATTCTTGAAACTGTACTGATTTTCCAGCCAATCCAGGTGCACTGACCCTCAAACCAACACTTACAGAACTTTTTGGATACAGTTAGGGCAGAACCCTTTTCTTTCTAAATTGATCTTCAGTCCTTGAAAAGCTTCTGGGCTTTTTTTTTTTTCCAGTGGAAGGAAAGGTGGTGACTGAAATTACCAAAGGAGTGATCTGCAGGATCTGTGGAGAAATGTAGAAATAGGCGAGAGAGGTGTAGGCAGAGCTGGCAAATTCTTTGGGATGCATCTAAACCATCTCCTTTCCACTGTTTTTTCCTCAAAAGCACTCATGGGATGAGCAAAAAAAAGCATGTCTGAAAAGTTCTGCTTTAGAGCAGAGCAGTTTGTGAGAGAAAAGATATTCTAGAATCAATAAAAAATGTCAGAATTAAGATTTATTGCTCATTTTGCTACTCATAAATGTATGTAAAGATGTATAGAGGATTGCAGTTTAGGAAATACTTATTAAGAAAAGGAGACGTCAACAAAAAGCTCCAATCTGAAAGAGAAATCTGTGTTCTCATTCCTCTTTAACTGGGAGAGGAAGATTTTAAAAAAATTGGGTAAATATTCAGGTAAAATCCATGATGGAGAATTAAACACTAAATACCATTAAAACCTGTAATAGCCAAATCTATTTTTTAATCAACTATCAGTTTGAATTGTCTCAGACTTTATTTCTGGTTGTTTTCAGCCTTAGGTGTATATTATGATATTTTGACAAAACAAAAAGGTAAAAACACCTTTGAATTTAAATAGATGAACAAACAGATGCTGCAATAATCAAAATCACTTTGTTTCTCTTGAGTAAACTTCAGAGGGGCTGTACCTGCATGTGCATGTCTCACATTTGAGGATTTTAGGAGTATTTTCTGTTTTACCTTGGGTTATCATTGAACTCACCTCCCTTTTCTCATGGGCGTCACTGATCCATGATTCCCAGACCAGGTAGGATGGGGAAAATCCATTTTCATTCGACTGCCAGCCCAATGCCCCGGTTAAAGATTACTGCAGAGTGGGCAGGGAGTTTCTTTAGGCTGAGAAGGTCAATTCAAGAATATTTTTTGAGTTTGTTTCCAGGTTAAAGATTACTGCAGAGTGGGCAGGGAGTTTCTTTAGGCTGAGAGGGTTAATTCAAGAATATTTTTTGAGTTCATTTCCACTCCTGTGGAGCCCAGGGTCCTGAGCATCCCAGCCCATGGAGTTTGTTCCCATGGTTCGATGTCAGCTCCTGGAAACACAGGAATTATCTGGGAAATGCACTCCTCTTTCAAACTTCTCTCTCCAGCCCTGTTTAATAAATGATGTGTTCATGATCTTTTAACATCAGTAACAATTTGTTAGTCGTATTACAGCGCAGAAGAGAGAGACCGGGAAGTTATCCGAACCATTTTAAAACTCAAATTAGCCACCATAAAGTGCAGAATAAAATTATAAAGTCTTCCTTGTAATACAAAATTCATAGAGACAAAACTCTAATTTCCTGACGGATATATGATATTAATGTAACGGATACCTCAGTGTAGTTAAATTGCATTAAATGGTTATTAATGCTTGAATAAACTTCAAGGAAGTGGGTGCTGGTTGAAATGGGATAATATTTTGTTCTGCTAAATTATACGTTAATTGGTATTTCCTCTCTTGTAAAAGGACCTAAAGGGCTTAATAAAGTATGTGGTAGAAACATTAGTTTTTCTTCTGGAGATGTTAAGTCTGGAGCTTAACTGGAAATGTTTCAGACCATTCCCAGAAAATCCCTTGGTGCTGGCGATGACACGGCTTGCAGGACTTGCCCAAATAAATAATTATGGCTTTCAGTTGGGGATGTACAGGGCAACAAGCAAGGAAAGGGAAGGAAATCCATGAGTGGCTTGATTGCTCTTTTATTTTTATTTTTGAAATTTTGAAATACTTTGCTTAGATGCTTTGAGTAGAAAGCGAGGGATGAGGAAATCCCTTGGCATGGGAAAGCACCACTCGAGGGGAACAAAAAAAGAGGTGCCAGCAAACCAGGAGGAGATTGCTTAAGAAAATTTCACTGAATCTTTCCTGGAGTGATTTTTTTACTCCTTCTTTGTAGCTCAGCTTATTCCTCGTTGTGTCAGAACTGACCAGAATTTTGATTTGAGGACTAGGTATGATTATTACTATGTGGAAATATCATATATGGATAGTCTTTCATTTTGGGAAGGAAAAGAGGGGAAAATACTCTCTCCTTATTTATATTTTCTTATTAATAATGTATTCTTCTTATTAATATATGTATTATATAACTATATCTATGGATTTATTGGTGTTATGGACAATCTTCCTTTCACTCATATATTCAATAATACTGTGCTTAATAATTACCAAAAGTGAGGTTATTTCCAACTTTCCTTCTGGAAGAACCTTAGTTGATGGATGACTGAATGCCTACAGAAAATTAAATTAATTAAAATTCACCAAAATGAAGTAAAATTATTTCCTTAAGGGCACAGGAACAAGTGAGGAGTCTCAGCCTCTGGTTTTATAAAAGCCATTCATGTTTTGATTGTGATGTTGTTGGGTTTTCCAAGGTGGATGTGCAAGGTTGTGTTTTCTCTGCTCCTTCCATCCTCCTCTCTGTTAAAATCAGACCCTTCCCTTACAGTGTTACCCATAAATATTTGGTTTTTCAGGTGATATTTTCAGGGAAGCACAAACTGAGATATTCTTTCTGTGCAGCTTAAAGCAAATCACTGAGAGGAACGAGGTTAGCCAAAGGTTTTGAGCTCTGCAGTTTGTCTTAGAAGGAAAACACGATAGTGGAATCAGATCCTTTTGATGCAATATAAATACTTTCATATTTGCAAAGAATGGGCACGTTCCCATTTCCTGATTGCTGAAAGAATCCTGTAGGAGACAGCACTTTTGTTTCCAGCCAAGAGTGATCCCTTTCACAGATTTAATTCAGACTCTGGCTACGAGTATTTCTCTCTCTGGGCCTTGTCTTTTCTCAGCTTCTCTTCTCTTTCTGTTTATTTTTCCCCAAGGCTCATTTTTAGACAATCTCAGAGTGGTTTGGGTTGGAAGAGACCTTAAAGCTCCTCTTGTGGCTCCTCTGCCATGAGCAGGGACAATTTTCACTATCCCAGGTTGCTCCAAGCCCCATCCAACCTGGCCTTGGACACTTCCAGGGATGGGGCAGAACCGATTCTAAACAAAAAGTGTTTTATAAAAGCCAAGTGCTGCAAAACCCTTATTGCAAACTCTGTGTTGGCTCATCAGAGGGAATTTAAACAATTTCTGGTCTAACTAATACAACTTTTCAGCAGTGTGATGTGTTTGATCGTGGAAGAACAAAGCTGAAAAACTTCACTGAAGGGGAAAAAAACCCTTTAATAGAATTTTATTCTGCTTATTTAAAGTTCTGCTCATCCCCAGCTGGTGCCAGGAGAACACATGGCTCTTGGGGACAGGGTTTAGGGCTTGGCAGTGTTGAGTTTATGACCAGAATTGATGGTCTGAAGGGTCTTTTCCAAGCTCCACCATTCCCAGTGGAGTCCATGGCCTCTCCACAAGGGCTGTACTTCACCTGGGGCAGCACAGAGGGTTGGGACACTTTTGTGTGCACTGAGAGAGAAAAACCTGAGCCCTGAGGGGCTCAGCATGGCTGGGGGTGAACATCCCTGGGAGCTTCATCCCTTTTTTGTCTGACAAAAGCATGAAGGAGACCTTCTATTCACTGTCACTGCCTAAATTCATTTCTGATAGGTAAAACCCACAAAAATAGTCAAGGCAAAGTAATTTTACTCTTAAAAATATATGTTTTTAAATATTTAAAAAGAGAGAAAAAAGGAGAACTGGAATGGGATGATAGCTCTCATGGCATTCTGGTTGTCTCCAAGCTTGTTGGGTGTTGCTGAGTGTTTTTAAGGACTCAAAACTGCTGTTTTGGTGGGTTTTTACCGTTTTCTCCAGAGCTGAAGCAGCTCAGAGCTAAGTCTTGCTCTGCCAGGGAGGAATGATTTATTGGATGATCTCCCTGAGCTCCCAGCCTTTGCCTTCCCATCTTCAATACCCTGCACAAGAATGGAAACACTTCATGGGCTTCATCTTAATAGGGGCTCCCCCACTCCAAAACAAGATCTTTATCCAAAGATTTTAATTAATTGCAAAAGTTAAAAATAAATCGTGCTGGAGTACCATTGATAATCCTCCTAGGCTGGCTTTCATTCATGTTAATGTGTAATACAGCCACAGTAAGATTTAATTTTAACCATAATTATAAAAGTTTGAAATTAAATCTTACTAGGGATGTGTTCTCCATTAATATGGACAAAAACTGATCTGGGAGGATTATTATGGGGGACACAAGAAAGATTTAATTTTTAACTTTTATAATTAATTCAAAAACGTGATAAAGGATTTTGTTTCAGGGGAGGGGGGAGGAGTGCTCTCCAGACCACTAAGACATCCCAGCAGCCTTTCAGAGCCATCTTAATTACAGCCACAAAGAATTATTTGTTAGAGAATGGTGGTCAGGAGCTCAAACTGCTTCTTTTATCCAGAAATAAATGTGCAGACACTTGGAAACTTTCACTGAATAAAGGGTTGGTGAGGAAAGAAGAGCAGAGGGATACATACATGTGCATGTATATTTATATTTTTGTGTTTATACGTGCAAATGCATGAACACATGGAGGTAGAAACGGACACCTATACAAAAATGGATTTAGATGTGTAAATATACATTGATTTTATGAATAAATATGCAGTAACTTATATAAAAATATAGCAAAAATACATTTTTATTGATTTTCCTATTACTTCCCACAGATGCATCAACACATGTGCCTAAACTTATGGATGGGAATTTTTCCTATTAAAAAGGAGTTCCTGCAATAGGAGAAAAGGAAATGAATGGAAACCATTTCTCCCAACGCATGTGGCTGCACTGGATTTTGGTGTGTCTGTCATGCTGCAGAATGGGCAGAAATTAAGGAAATTTGCTGAAAATTTTCTATTGAGGATCAGGTTATGGTAAAATTAAAGATGTATGAAAATGATTAAAAGGATTGAAGTATTAATTTCACAGGTACGTGTTTAGGAATCAGTTTTGGCTGTAAATTCCAGCTGTGCTCTAAAGTTCCAAGCCTGGATAGTTTCAGGTTCACTTGGTGTTTGTGATTCCACATCAAACACACAATTTTCCAGTGCAGAAGGGGTTGGATTTTTGAGCCCAGCTTGTGGTCACATCCTTTTCCTTTTGCTTCTCTTTTTATTTCTTGCCTCCAGTGCTGAAATTTTAACATTCAGCCTGAAAATTCAAGAATATTCTTTCCATATGATACCAAGAAATAGGATTTAATGCTCAGTCTTGGTGGGGATGCTCAGAGTTGAGAGTCAGGTTTAAATCACTTTCCTGACAATTTCTTATCTGCTGGGGTTCAGTTCTAATTGTTTTCTTTTTTTAAGGGTGATAATTCTTTGAATTTAATTAGTGCGTTTTTATTATAGTATGAATAATAGCCTTATTTTTATTATTACTGGCGTTATTTTAATTTTGAGGTTTGTTGGTTTTTTTGCATTGTCTCATAAATCTAACCAAGCTTATTCAACAACAAAATAGAAAAATAATTGCAAAATTTTAATAATTTAAAGAAATCCCCCAAATTTTGGAAGCATTAGAAACAATACACCAAATGAGTAAAACAGGGAAAGTATAGTGTGTCTTTGCAAATATATATCAAGATAGTCAGATTCTTTCTTCTCAACTTCATATTTTTAGAAAATAGATCTGTATTTTTTTCTCTCCTTTTATTATAAAAGTAAAATCTGAAGAACTCAATCTTCTATTTCATCATTCAATATGATTAATGTAAGGGTTGCTTTTTAGTAACTTTTTTTTTTAATTGATATTGTAGTTTTCCTAATGAGCATCTGCTTCCATCCTTTATTGTCCTTTCTCTGAGTAATCAGGTTTGGACCACACTGTAAAACACATTATTATGAAATTTTGCGGTTATAAAGGGCAGATTCTTCCTGCATTAGCACAATAACCACTCCTTGCTTGTAATTTACTTTAGTAAATGGCCCCAAGTAAGTAAAGAGTGCAAAAATTACAGTTACAAATCTTTTCTTTTTAGTATTATTTGTGACAAACAGCTGCTATCCTTCGCAAAAGCTTTAGAATAATAATGATGATAAAATCAAGCTTGAGGAAAATGCTTTTTTCCCCCTCTTTTCTTTCCTACAAGGTACTTTTTGTGTTCTGTTAGAGGCTGTTGGAATGTTCAGACAGTTTGAGATAAATTTGCAAAGCCATGGAATGACTTCAGCGGTGTTTGGTCTGGCCAACAATTAATGAGGAATAATGTTAATGTTATATGAGGAATAATGTTAATATTGGGAAATGCTGAAAAGCAAATTTGTGTTCTTAAGGCAAAAGTTTCCTCTTAGAACTAAATATCTGAGGAAAACTTGCTTTTAGAACCACTTATCACCATACTCACTAAAATTCCTGTGCAGAATGAGTGAAAATTTGAGATATTTAATAAATTCTGAGGACCCAAAAGGTCTGAAATAGATAATAACAATTGTTCTGTTTGTAAACAAGGCATCGAATGGGGGATGTTATAAATTATGGAGGATATTTTAAAAATAGTGGTAACTCCATTGTTATTGTATTTTTATTGATATCCCCTGTGGCAGAACAAATCTAATAAGGTGCAACTCTTTCCTCTCTTCTTCGAAATTCCTGGATTTCCAAGACCCTTCCAAATAACAACTGAAACATTTCATAAAAAAATGTACCAAACCATGAATTTTGAGATTTGTGCATGCCATTGGAGATGTTCTAGGAAATAATTGACTATTTAAATTAAAATATGTCGCACGTGACTATTTAAATTAAAATATGTCGTACGTGACGTATACATTTGGCCGCCTACCAAAAAGGAAAGGCTGGGGGAACTCAAAAAGCCCTCAACCTTGTCAGATAATACCAAAGTGCTCCTAAATCTTTACTATTTAAGTGAATAAATAAATTAGTAAAAGGTATTTTATTACGGGGTCTCCCCTTCAGCCTCCTTGGCCTTGAGCCAAAGCACACTATGAGGGAGTGGTTGGAAATGACCCCAACTCCTTCCACTCTGTTTCTTTGCCTGGGCTTAAAATTAATCACCTTTTATATATATAAAAAAATAACCTCTCAGACATTTTGTGGTGAGCCCCAATTTTCACTCATAACCTGTCCCTTTGCCAGTGTCCTGTGTGGCACCACCAGGCACCGCGGGGATGATGGATGAACCTTGGCATGGAAGAACATGGGTATATAACTGGAAGGGACAAAAAGGACCCCAGTTTAATATCTTCCATGCTCCCCTCCACACCCTGGTTGCTCGGTGGTCATGTCTGCCCAGTGAATCGTCATTATTTCCAGTAGAACTTCCCAATGCTCAGCCAGTATTTATGGGATAAAATCTTGCACGAGGCCGGCGTGTTGATGGTTGGGAAGGCTGACCTGAAACAGAGACTGTTTGCAGTTATAAAAACAGAGACTGGACAGAGCTGGAGAATAAAGCAGGGATTTATTGAAAGGGCTTTAGGGTCCACCTTGGGCAGGACAGCGCCTGACCAGGGCTACACCCAAGGAGGACCCAAAATGGACCCCAAATGGTCACAAAATGGTTGAACAGTCTCACATTTTTATAAGTTTTGGTCCATTTCCACATTGGGGTTTAATTGTCCAATTCCAGCTCCAGGTTGTGCAGTCCAATCCTTCTTGTTCCTCCCTTCAGCCACCCTTGGTTGTGCTTTTGGGCTGAAAGTTGTCCTTGGTGTGCGGCAGGAAAAGGATTTGTTTTGTGTCCGTGCTGTGTGCAGAGCTGAGTGAGCCTGACTGTGAGCTCAGAGCTGCACCCCTGGGCAGCACAGAATGTGAAAATATGAAAGGTAAAGCTTAAGGCATCAGTGTATTCAGCCTCATGAAGCTGTATCAAGTTCTGAGGGTGTCCAGCACTTCTCAGAATGATTTAGAATAATTGTGAGCTGGCTGATCAGGTAGGCTGTGAAACACAAAAGGTTTTAATAAACGAGAAAATAACCAAAAAACCCCTTTTCCCTATTTGGAAACATTTGTTTGGGTGTGGAAATGCACCGCAACCTTTATGGAAACCTACAGGAACCTCTCCGTGGAGAAGTTTTGTGCTTAACACAACGGGATTTTTAATATGACTTTTTTGTTACAAAAGAAAGCCTCTAAAACAGATTTACCCTGCTCATATCTGGAGGATAGGGCAGTGCTCAGTTGAACATTAGGTCATTTTAATGATAATATTAGGTGCTAGATAAGCTTAAAATGCATCATAGCCTGCAAAAGCCCTCAAATAATCAGCACATGAGTTGAGTTGTTTTTGGCTTCTTTGTCTTTGATTGGTTCTAAGAATTACATATTGCATTTATAAACTCCCAGGGGACCCTTTGGGTATGAAATGTCCTTTACATTTTCATTTATCCAGCCCAGCCTTCCCTCTCCCCGCTGTGTCTCCTTGGCTCGAAGTTCTTCCAGGGCTCAGCAGAAATGTTCTCTGTCCAACACAGCCAGAAGTTATCGTACCCCGAGGAAAGTGGAGCCTTTGTGTTCCCACAAAGTCCTTCCCCCTTTCCCAGTGGTGCTGAAGTGAGGATTTCTGATTTCTCCCCAGCTGTTACTCCCTCCTTCTCTATTCCTCAGCACCAGGTTTGAGATTTCTGCCTTTTGACCTGATTAATCTTCTCTCCAGAAAAAAACAAGCAAGGTACCTGGAATATTCACTTTTCTTTTCTGCATGTTGGAGCCTTCTCTACAGTTTGCATTGTTTTGTCAAGGGCAAGGAATGATCATTTTTCTTTTTTTAAAAAAAAGCTGTATTTCTGCAAAACTGAAGTTCTTTAAGGTACTCAAGACATTGTAAAACATTTTTCACCTTGGCCATGACACGACTTTGTCACGTGAATTCTGCATTTCTGTACATGTGTAGTTTTCTGTACTTATCTTTGTGCCTATTTTTCTCTGAGATAAGTAAATTTACTTTTCTAAGGGATTAATTTAGGTAAAATATTATTAAAAATATCATAATATTATTATTAGGTAAAATATTATTTTGCATTAACCATGTAAAAAAGAATGACGACTTCTACAACCACAATGATGTAGCTTAATTCCTTGCAAAAAAAAAAAAAAATCAGTTTTGTCAGCACAGTTTGCTTCCAAGTTTGCTGCAAACATGGAAGCAGATTTTTTTGGGATACTTTCAAAGGTTTTCTTTCTAATTTTCACACCTCTCCTCAATACCAGGGAGGGTTATTTTTTTAGGACACCCAGTGAAACTCAGTGATGTATCTGGTAGCAATCTAAATTGTGATTAGCCAATGGAATTCTGCATTTCCATTAAGGCTGAAGCCCAGTGTCCCTGAGATTTATATCCCTGAATCTCTCAATTGATTTATAACCCGGTAATCCTTTTATCCCCATTTATATGCAGCATAACTTGACGTAAGTGCTCGAATGTCTCCATTAATCGAATTCAAGAGTGTTGGACTGAGAAACTGGAGTTAAAAACTTTTAGGCCCTACTGTAAATACACTTTGTGTCAGGGGAAGGCAGGAGGCAATATGTCCTTGAGTGGGGCTTTATGTAAAATGAAGGAGGGAAAAAAAAATCTTTTAATGCTGTATTTGGAGTAGGTTTTTGTGATAAAAATATGTTAAAATATCTTTTTTTTTTTTTTCCCCATCTCCTTTCCTCAGTGGGTTGCAATGCTACAGGGAGAGATCCACATGGATTACCTGGTTTGTGGTGCACAGAGGACAATCCAGGTCCCCACCACAATACAGTGGTTTTGTAGGGCTGTTCAAACCATTGCAATAATCAGGAATGGATTCAAAATCTGGACTTTGAAAAACACCACTGGAAACCCTTTACGTCCCTACTTTCTCTTGGAATGTGTCTCCTGCTGTTAAAAAGTAGAAAGTTTTCCTTCCCTTCCCTCCAAACCATGCAATATTAGCATTTCCCTTGCTGTAGAGTGCACAGGCACGAAGTCCCAACACTGCTAATTTTAATTATGTGATGGGAAATTTAGTAGTTACAGCAGCTTTGCATTATTAGTGCTCCTTCAGCGTGGACGTAGGAACGAGATGAAAAACCTCCCTCAGAAGCAAATCCATGGAGTTTCTCTGAAACAAAGATTCCAACCCCAGCCCCTTTCCCAACCTTTCCTGGCCACGTCTGCAGGGGACGGGGCAGCCCCCAGCCACACTTAAATCAAATCTGTGGCACAGCAAACCCAGCAGCTATTAAAATATATTTATTATTCATTATTAGGAAATTGCCTGCGTGTTGTTTTAGCGGAGAGTGCCAAACTTACGGTTTTGTTGACTCGTTGGAAGTCTACGGTGAGGCGTCCTGCAAACCCCAAATTTGTATTTATAGCATTAATTTTAAAGCTCCCTTTAAGCAATTACCTCTGTGTGCTAATGAAAAAAAAATGCAGAAGGAAGGTAAATGTTGCAAAGTGCTGGAAATCTCAGCACTGTGTGTCTGGAGACTGAATGTGCTGTTGGGACAGAACCTGATTTAACCCAGAAATTTACAGGTGAGACTGTGGAAGATAATGTGTGCCACTACTGGAGATGTGTTAATAAATTATAATTCTGAATGCTGCATGCATCCCAATTGCCTCTTTAGTAAATACTTAACACATTAAAGCCTGCCAGGAAATCAGATGAAACGAAACCGATTTAATTCCTTAATTTGTATGATGTTATGCAATGCTACATCATGTTGCGGCCATAGAAACAAGAAATTGATATTTTCTGAAGTCGATCTCCTGTTTCTCAGCGCTTTGTTAATGTGCTGGTTCTCCCTTTAGGGACAGAATGATAAGAAAACTTTCCCTCTTTTGGGTGCAATCTCATCTTATGCTGTGGGAGGAAAGGAGATGTAAATAAAAAAAAAGCAGGGACATCATTCCTACCCTCCTTTCTTATAATGAAATAACTTTACTGCCAGAATAATTCCAACAGCTTGCATTAAATCCCAAGAGCTACCACCAAATTGTCATATTTAATGCTAAAATTCAACGTTTTCCCGTCACAAACCTGCTTAAAATTTGCTGTGAGCACTTTGGACGATTGAGTTGTTTAAAATGAAACATGGACTTGAATAAAACGCAGCGTTATTCAGCAAATATCTAGAAATAAAACCAAACTGACCACAACCCACGAGGGGGAAATGCTTCTCTGCTCACTGCATGTGTGGGCTGAGCAGAGAGGCCAGGAGGAATCTGGGCAGTGTGATGGTCAGAAAAAAGCTAATTAGCCTGAAAAATGACCACGTGAGTGTTTGGGTGAAAGTTTTTGAAAAGATAATTCCATGAAATTAATAGACAGGTTTGAAGAATGAGCTATTTGTGAACATTAAAAAAAAAAAATCCATAGTGATGTTCTGAATTTTGAAGCAGTTTATAAAATTTGAGTACAGTTTATAAAATTCTTGAGAATTCACTTGGAAAGGAAAAAAATAAATTGAATACAACAGCTTTAGGTTTCTTCTGTAGTGGAGAGGACTGGAACCTACTGCTGTGGGTCTCAGCAAACAAAGTGAGAAAAGAAAATGAACTTGAGCCCTGGAAATGACCTGGAATGACCCTTTGGTGGTTGGGTTCAGCTCTTGGAGGGAAATGCCAAAACCCATTTGTTGGGTATCTGATATAACCTGATAATTACTCAATAGGTTTTTTTTCCTGAGTGAAATTGAGAAAATTTTTCTGGCCCTGCCTAAAGGGAAAATAATCAGCCTTGCAATATGCTGGGGAAAAAAAAAAGAAAAAAAGAAAAAAATTGAAAAGGATTTAAATATCACCTTAATTTTCTGAGAGCACTTTTAATATGCTTTGTTGGTCCTAAAGCCATCTGAGTGACCATTTAATGATTCATAATTTGCTTTTCTAGTCGCTAAAAGAAGCCAAAGTCAAAAGAAGAGCCGCCTTCCGTGTTTTGGCTGTGCTCTGTGTGAAATAATTGACTGTCTGCTGAAAAACTGTCTTGTCATATTTTGTAATAAAATAATATTTTTTGTGCATAACTTGACCTGTCCTAGTGAGTTATGCTGCTCATTGTTTCACAGTAACAATTTCCAATGGGATTTTAATAACACTCTTGCTTTGCCATCTTGTACCGCGTTAGCTGTTACATTCAATTTGTGAGGAAAATATTCAGGTATAAAACTGGATAATCTGTATCCCTTTGGAATCAAAAGTCACTTTGCCAAAATATTTTAACACATGAAATTGCTTCTTAAGAGGTGTTTGCTGTGATAAAACGACAGAAAACTACATTTCCATTATAATTATAACTGACTAGTGGTGCTAAGTTTTTATAATTTAAAGGTATTCTCAAATCTGACAGCTCTTCCATGTTGAATTATGCATTTCTGGCTCTTAAATAGTTCTGCTGGCATGAGACAGCTGAGATGAAGTTGTCTTTCTAAAATAATTGCTCCATGGAGCATCCATTATACCTTCAGAAAAAATGTATTACTTGACTTCTACAAATTATAGACTAGCCTATAATGGGTATTTTTGACAGCTATTAGCTTTTTTTTTTAAAAAAAAAAAAAACCCTGAACAGTAAAATGAGTATTGATATCACTCTGCCGTGGCTTGCATGTTAATACCAACCTTTTCTGTGCTCCTTTTCTAAAGCATGATGTAATCATTAATTACAATAATATTGATGTAATTGCACTCATCCCAAGTTCCCTCCTGTAATAGCAATGTGTGATTTTTATTATTATTTTTTTTTTTTTTTCAGTTGTATTCAACCCATATTTCCTGTTCTTGGAAAAAGGAAAAAAAAACCAAAAAAACAACTCAAACAGTTAAGCAGAAAATCCTGTTCTGTATTTTGACATCATCACTGAAAATATGAAAATGTCTGGGAATTGAGGGAAGAGTTGGACCTTTCTTGTGTGGTTCTTGGGACTAATCTCAGAGACCACACCTTCTAAAGCCGTGCAGGAAGAGGCAGGACAAGATGTTCTGCTGTCTGAGCCTCCTTTTTTTTTTTTTTTGAATGTTCAAATGCCTCTAACAGATATTTGTGCCTGCAACAGCCACTGGAACTTCTGTATTTACCCCTCCATGGTGGATTTGCAATTTCAGCTGTGGTGCTTCATCAGTTTGTACTGTCTTGATGCTGGCAGCTCCCAAAATATTTAAATGAGGAGTTTCTGAGGCAGGGGGAACAGAAAAACCCACTGAACTTACTCAGTAATACGAATTTTCTATATTAAATATATATTGCTCCTATTTTATCTTGTATCTCAGAAATATCCAGCTAAACCATAACAACACAGTTGTATAAAAAATAGATGAACAGGCTGATTCATCATAATTACAGCTGACTCTATTAATTTACAGCGGTGTTAACCACAAAAAACAAGGGTTTCTCCAAGATTTTCCTCACTCTGGCCACTGCACATCAGTCCTGTGGGGTGGAACAGCCGGACTGAGGCTCATCCAAATTTCTGTTCCTTTTTCTTCTTGGTGCCTGAGTGAGAAGTGTGTGTCTGGGAGGCTCCAGCATCTGCTGGTGTGGGGAGAGAGGAGGGAACAGAAGGTATGGCTGGGAGGATTATTCCTGCCCTAGGACTGTTCTGACAGAGGCTGGATGCTGCTACCGAGTGCTGGTCTGTGCTGAACCCTTTCCTGGGTGAGGGAAACTTGGAGCAAAGGCTGAAATCAAATTAATTTCATTGCTGTGTGATTTGAGGAGAAATTCTCTACTGGGTTCAGTTTTTGGCTTCCTTAAAAATCAGAGTTATTCTGTGCTGGTGAGAAAGTGTAACTTCAGTTCCAGTGATGCACAGGGACAGCTGAAATGAAGAACTCGTGTCTGGACCTGCAGCTCCTTCCAAAGTCCTCTGGTTTCTCGTCACCATTTCAAATGTCCAAATCAGCTCCTGAAGAGCAGTAAGAGAAAAAGGCCCAGGCTTCCTTTCCCAAGGCAGTGTTTCCTTTCTCCCCAAACCACGGCCACTCCACGTGCTTTGAACCAGAGTGAGTGTCCCAACCAGAAACGTTGACAAATGCAAAAGTGCTCAGTGTTGGTGGAAACAAACCCCAGGAATTCCACTGTCATCTCACAAAACGGATGGGACGGGGCTGCAATCAGGGTAGAACAAACCATATTTAGAAACACCACAATTATTACACGATGCATCATGCAGACCCTCCAGAGATGGTTTTACCAGGGATTATGGGCTACTTTGGAAAGCCATTAAGGGCCTATTAGTTGCCCAACTGGTCCATCCATAACTTATTCAGTAATGTCCTCTCTGGAGCATTATTTTTCTGTAGAGAGGGAATTTAAGCTTTCAGCTCGGGACTGTTGAAAGAAAAAGTAGCCTTGACATCTTGGCTATTTTATAATGAATATCTTTATTATACTTTTGACCTGAGTTTTACAATTATTGGAGGGATAAATCAATATATCTGCTGAGATTGATGTATTTTTTTTTTTGTTTGTTTAGCTTTTTTTTTTTTTCTTGCTCTCCATTAGGCAATTTCTGAAGTAAAAAACCACGATATGTATTCCCATGTTAATGGAAATCTGCTGGGCTAAATTTAAAATAGATATCCAGTTCAGAATTTGGCACAAGTTTGTGAACTGAAACAAAAAAAATGGCAAAGAATCATAAAACCCCTCTGTTGGTGAGTTTTCTTTCAGCAGGAACGGTTGAGGGGTTATCACCTCTTGAACACACGATGTAGAAAACTTGATTACAAATTTGGGAAAAGTAATATTATTGTTTCAGAGCCATGGACCAGTATCCTGTTACATGAGGGGCTGTAGAAGAACAGCCCACAGCTGAATAAATGATGACTGCTGCAGCTTTTAGAGCAATCTGCATTTTTAAAATTTAAGCTCATTAGAAATTATATAAAACTGACAGAATTTGCGCCTATAAAGCAATGCTTTTCATCATTTTTCTATTAGTGAAGAGTTGTGGGTTTTTTGTTTGTTTTTTGTTTTTTTTTCTTTTTTTTTGCAGCCTGATCTTTTGGTAGATCAGAAGTCTTTTGATTCCCATTCCATTCTTTTATCTGAGCATGAGAAATTTTGGATTCAGTTGGGAGAGAGCCTGAAGTGGTTCAGGTGACCTTTAAATGCTGTGACGTGGATCTGATTTCACTTGCAGTCATTCACCCAATGTCTGATTCCACATTGAATATGTGGAGGAAATGTTGTTTTCTGCTGCTTGAAAAGCAAATTTGTGTAGAGTGATGTTCACTAAGTAGCGCTGTGAAGAAATTCTTTTTACTGCAGTGCAAGAAAAAGCCATTCTTCTAAAAAGTTGATAAGATAATTACATTGAGAACCCCAAAAATGCACTCTTGGGATGGTTGCACTGTTGCTAATACCTATAGAAACTATGCTATGATAATCTGTACCCTACTGGTCCAATGGATGCAGAATGTTGGCACTGTGCAGGGAACTGAGGAATAACTGAGGATATGAGTGCATTCATAAATAAGCTGTTAAACTTTGCAGGTTGCTGATATAAAATAATGGAGAATCATTAGTGTTATTATAGTTTTGAGTATTACATATAATTTTGCATCTGCTTTACAAAAGAATAAATGGCTGCATACAGTAAAAGTCAGTGAAGATCCAGGACCATGAGCTTTTCCTAGCACAGAATAATTATTTTAGGAGTGGTTTTAATGCCATTAATGAGGAAAAGTGTATGGAATTGAAAGTTTGCTTTATTCTTTACCGCAAGTGTAAAATCAGGGCTGTTCTAGACCAAGTGGGCTGTCAAATCCTTTAATCCTGGGATAGCAGAGTCTACTTTGTGTGTGAGTCTGAGATTTCCCCTGGCCTGCACAGCAGCTCCAAGGTAATGTGTGAAATGCAGCTTGTCACCATTTTATTACCCCCCCAAAATATAATCAAGAAACGTCTGATTAAGTAAGGAAAAAGTTCCTGCGTTATTAAAGCGGGTGAATCTTTTTTTTTTTTTTAATTTTTCCTTTCCTATGGTTTGTCAAATTTCTAAAATATTATATTTCTCTTCAGCTAGAGTTGCATACTGTGTAGCTCAGAGATAATCCCCATGGTCTTGGCATATGTTACTTAATTGTCTCAGAAGGAAATACCATAAATACCATGCTGTCATCTCCCATGGGCATTTGCTCATCTGTCACAGTGGGAGCTCCAGACTGGGTGAGGTGCTCTAAGACATTTCTTAAACTATGTAAATCACAGCCATTTCTCCTTCCTACTTCCCAAATGGTCAATTATGTATAAACATGTGTTAATAAAAATTTGCTTCTTTTTTGCCTCCGAGGTACCCACCCAGAAAGCTGAGGATGATAAACCATAAAATGCCATTATTATGTGATTCAACCTATGACATAAATTACTGCTTTAAGATGCTGGCATAGATAGGGGAGTCTGGGCCCAAAGTAGGAGCAAAAACAAAACCATCAATAAAAGTCATTAAAGGAACAGGAGAAGGTTTCTCTCTCTCTCTCTCTTTTAAGGGAAGTGGTTTGTGTCTACCTACAGAGAGAAAAGCAATTAGAAGATGGTGCTGAAAGTGTGCTAAAGGCTATTTAACACATTTGCTGCTTAATGACCTCTGCACAGGTTCTGCTGCCATGAGAGGGAGAAAACAGCCCAAGTCAAAGGGATGCAGTGGAAATAGATACAAACAGAGAACAGAAAACAGGTGAAAAGGTGCCCTGTGCGTGGCTGTATCAGTGAATAACCAGAGAACCCCAAGAGGTGGGAGGAAAACACCTTATATTAAAATTATCCATGTTTTGGGTGTGGTTTTAATCTTTACACCACCCCACGTGGAGCATCTCTTGTTTTTCAGACCCTTATCTCCCTCTCTAAACCATTCCTGGGCTGTGCTTGCCTGGATCATCGTGGGCACTCGGAAACAGAATCTCTGGGTTTACACTCACCCTTATTTAGTATATAGCCAGGTGTTAAAACTGATACCAGGGTATTGATTAATGCTCCTTAAATTTCTTAATGGTGAAACATTTCTGGTGGACTGAGAAATTGGATTGGCCACTTGTGCTGCTGCTCTGGCCATGGGGAGTGTGGAAACTGTGTTGGGTCAATTTATGTACAATTTTATATTATTGTTGGGTTTTTTTTCCTGAGACAAATAACCCTTGAGAAATGGGTGTGTGTATGTCAAATGTCCTCAGAGCAGCTCATCAAGACACAATTTCAGAGGTAAGGTAAGAATGATATTGCATAGAAATAACACAAAATCTTGATCTGAAAATCACTTAGTGGAGCTGAGTGATTTGTAGGAAAAATGGGGTGGTGAAATTTCTCTGAGGGAGAAGAGACTTTCTATAGTTTTTTGTTAAAAATAGAAGGTTTGAGCTCTAGAATGGTGTTTAAAAGCGGGGGCCAGAGCAGAGATGGAGTCAGGACGTGTCACCGGTTTGGAATTGACTCCTTTTTCCAAACCTCCAGTGCCAATCTGACATGCTGAACGTGCAGGAAATCCTCATTCTTCCCCTTCCCAAACAGCAGCAGCTCCACTCTGAATTCAGCCTTCTCTCTTGGGGGCTGCTCCCTTTTACCCAAGCCCTCAGAAAACTTTCACGATGCAAACAAGTTTTTTTTTTCACCAGAATGAAAAAAAACTTTCCTTTGGAAAACTTCATTTGGAAGAGGAGGGAGGGATTGGAAGCCAAGAAAATTATTTTTTTTTATTTCTCGTTCATGTTTCGTGGCTTAACAAGCATCAACATGTTATTCTTTATTTTGTGGTAAGAGCTCTGTGGAGATAAAGATAAAAAGGATAACTTGCTGGAATTGTTGGTATTTTGGTTTTGGTTTTTTTTTTTAGTGTTGCAACTTTTTGTCGCACAGGGTCAAATAATATGAATTATGACAAATTTTTAGGTTTCTCCTTAAAAAGAAAAGCTCATTGTAATGTGAGGCATTTGACTTTATAACCATTCATCAAAACGGGCTTTTGGCAGCATTTTATCACCACCAAACTCATTGGCATATTAAAAAAACCCCAATATGTGTGCAGTTCTGCGAGGCAGGGAGGGAAATGTGATGGGAAAGTCTCTTACATCACTTCAGCAAGTTTTTTTTTTCCTTTTATTTTTATTTTCCACCCAAATAAAACCGTGGCGGCGCCATTCAGGTTTCTGTCGCTACAGGCCATCGTAAACCCCTCTTCTCATGGGGTTGGAGATTGTTACTGAGCCATTAAAAACTAAAACTACCTTTAAAATTGGTGTTTTGTGGAGGGCTCAGCTCGGGAAGGGGAATGTGCCGGCGTATTTTTAAATTAGGGAAGATATTTGTTGGTTAAAAAAGGTCAGGCAGCCAATATTTATTTACTCTGCTCAATTTTAAGGCTGTTGCATCGTAATGTTCAAGCCTCTATATACCAGGAGGTTTTTTAAAGTGTCCATTTGTCCTTTTTTTTTTTTTCCCCCAAATCCAGTTTTGTGGGAAGGCATTAACTTAATAGTAGGATTTATTGTGTCCTGATTGCACGCAGACATGAGCTTATGCACAATTTTATATACTTGGAATTCTACCAGGGATGGAGGAAAGCTCCAGCCATCCCTGCTGCTTGTGTGGGGCTGGAAAAGGAACATTTTTCTACCCAGAACCTTTTTGTACCCGGCACCTTTCACTCCATGATGCACCACTAATATCTGCCATTGCAACTGCACCTATAATTATGATTATAATAATGAATAACCATCATTTTATTGCAAAACCACGGCTTGGTTTGCTCAAGTGTCTGCAGAGAGAAGATCCTTGAGTCTTTTAATGCTGTTTTCCAAACATCCCTTTGAATGTGGAACTTTTTTCTCCACCATTTTATAGGATCCCACGAAATCTCCTATAATCTACATAATTAGGAGCCCTTCAAATGCATTTGGTATTGTGGTGTGAGCAATATCTTTTCTTGTGCAGTTGGTGAGGTGTGGTATTTACTGTGGGAAGAGAAAACATCTTGAGAATTTTATTTTGTCACAGCGAGGTAAAATTATTGAACAGGATCATTTGAACACAACATTTTCCATGTGAGTTCCAAGTAGAAAAGCCCATGTAATTCTAATTTTCCATTTCAGTCATCTGCCCTCTCTTCTCTAACAAAAAACTTTTATTCTGCCTTTCAGCAGAATTATTAATTTCCTTGCATTTCGTAGAATTAAATCACCTAAATAACGATACATTAAAATGAATAAAAATAAGGGTGGTGGTATGAAAAAAGCCCTCTGAACTGAGTATCTGATTATGGGACATTCATTCCTCAACAGGGATGAAGAAGGCATCAGCTGCTCTGTGACCCTCAAAGCCTGATTCTTTTCAGGTAATAATAATATGCACCTGAATTTTAAAATGAAACTTGTGATTGGAGAGGAAAAGTGTCTCTCCATCACTGATTTGCTAATTTAAATGTCTTTAAATCACATATATAAACATGAACCTTATGCATTCTTTGTTGTGCTGTGCTGCTATAAGAAAAAAAATGGGAAAAACCCAGAGGATAGGTGGTAAAAAAAAAGCTGGGGGTGTTTAAAATGAACAGCCTGAGACTGGTGCATGTCTAAGAGGGTGGAACAAGCAGGAGACACAGGAGGGGATGGAAGCACCTGCTGGAAGTTGTGTGAGGAACTCACACAGCCCTTACTGCTGGACGTTTTGTTGTGGGGCCAAAAAAGCACAAGGTCCTTCCCTTCAAAGACTCCTTGGAAAGATTTAAAATCCCCTCAGCTTGGTGTAAATAAAGGGTAAAGCCCAGAAACGGGATGATTTCAATTTTGTGTAGCTTTAAAACCCCCTCAGCTTGGTGTAAATAAAGGGTAAAGCCCAGAATGGGACAATTTCAGTTTTGGGAAGCTTTAAAGCCCCCTCAGCTTGGTGTAAATAAAGGGTAAAGTGCATAAATGGGATGATTTCAATTTTGGAACCTTTAAAATCCCCTCAGCTTGGTGTAAATAAAGGGTAAAGTGCATAAATGGGATGATTTCAATTTTGGAACCTTTAAAATCCCCTCAGCTTGGTGTAAATAAAGGGTGAAGCCCAGAAATGGGACAATTTCAGTTTTGGGAAGCTTTAAAACCCCCTCAGCTTGGTGTAAATAAAGGGTAAAGCGCAGAAACGGGACGATTTCAATTTTATGCTTTTTTAAAACTGGACCTCTGTGCTTATTTCCCAGCCTGATTCCTGCAGCTGAAGTGTGGGTTTAGAGTGGTTTGGGACTTTGTGGGAAGTTAACTTTGGTTGGGAGAGAGCAGGAGGGCTGGGGATGTGTGTGGAGCCCAGTGCCACCACACATGGACAACATTTACAGCCATAAAATGCACCCAAAATCTCCATTCCTCCCCATTCCTCTCCACATTTCTGCTGCTGAGGTTGAATTTGCAATTGTCACACATAGCCGGCAGGATGAGGCAGGATTGTGTTGAATGCTAAAAGAAAAAAAAATATTTATTTTCAAGCACTTTTCTTTCACGTTTCTTGCCTTACAGATATGGTAGGTCTGTTTGCAGCTGTAAAAAAGCAGAATTTAGCACTCAGTGGTAGATGTCAACATCAGCAAGGTCCTCAGGATGCTCGAGGGGCAGGGGAGAGATGAAATGCCCTTTGTGGAGCTCTACCTGACTTGTAAATATTGTTTGTTGTGTGGCTTTGTCCAGCAGCTACTTATTTCTCCTAAAGAACCTCACAGCTGCACGATTTCAAGAGAGAAATCAGCTTGCCTAGCTCAGAAAGCTGCATGCATATCTTATATATATATATATATATATACACACACAAATATACATAGATATTTTAATTTTTTTTTCCCCTGCTAAAGCCCCTATAGAAGTACATTAATGCACTTGAAGAATACTAAAAATGCACCACATTTTCAGAGAGGCTCTCATTATTCCAGGATGAGTTAGCCCATCCGAATTAGATATACATTAGCAAAAGGATTTGGGTAGACATGTCTATATGGATTAAACAGAGCTGCACTTTGCTTTCCTGAGTATTTTTTTCTTTTCCTTTTTTTTTTTTTTTTCCCCCTCCTTACTCTTCTTCCCTCCTCTCCTCAATCATAATGAGAGGTGATTGCATTTATTTGGGCAAAATCCAAGCTGAACCCGGCAGAGGATATTTTCAGAGTTATCCTTTTTAGATATTTGCCATATCAACCAAGATCTGTTTTTAGGCCCAGTTATTTAAGGCTGCCTTAAAGACTAATGAAATCGAGTGTGATGGATGTTACCCCGTTTCAGGGACTTTAAAGTAAGTTACTTTCAGAAATAGAGAAAAAAAACCCCAACCCTGTAATCTTCAAGGCCTGCTTTGGTCCTACTTTTCCAGATCATACATTTTATTTTCAGTAGGAAGATGCTCTGTGTAATGGATATGTTAATCTTCCAAAAAA
>VWYP01001864.1:388624-434755 GCA_013400435.1 Pycnonotus jocosus | reverse complement strand
AAAAAAAAAAAAAAAGGAGTTGGTTCTGAATTTTCCTAACTAAGGAGAGCTTTGTAATTGAACAGGCAGGCTGGAAAGGCACTTTAAAAATGCTGCTTTATTATTTTTAACCTCCTGGAAAGGTAAGATTTTCCAAGTGCCCAGGTGAATTGGGAGCAGAAGTGGGAATCCTCCCCCAGTTTGTGTCTTTTGAGATGTGACAAGCGGTGTTATTCCCATTTTGTCACTGTCCTCTTTGCAAAGCCAGATATAGTCAGGCTTTGAAACCTGGAATCCTGCTTGGTGTGCTCTGAGGATTATAATTTTCTAAATTATTATTATTATTTTTACAGCATGGTATACTTAAGAAAACAGCCTGATATCAATTTCTCAATTTTTAGATAATTTTTGTGTTATAGTTTTAGGATGACCCACATGTATTTGGGAGATTGGTTTATGGATAACACTGTATAGTTATTTTAGGAAAATCCCCTAAAAGTAATAAGTTATTAAAAGTGACACTCTTAAAAAAAAAGAAAATTCTGTGACCTTAAATTTTTAAATTACGATATAATCTATATCAATTTTTTTGGCTTAAGCACTTAGTTTATAATGATATACAAATCCAACATTTCTTTGCAAGATTATTTGTTCTTCTTTATTTAAGCTGTGCTTTTAATCTTTGTGTTTCTATTTCCTTTTTACAGAAAAGTATATATATATATATTTTAAATATATTTAAAAATATGGCACATATTTAAAATTGAGTGGTTTCAAGGATCTTTTTTAGTGTTCGTTTGTATTTCAGTGGCTTGACAGTGGTTTCTGTTCAAGTGCAAATGTTACCTATCAGGCAGAAACATCTTCATGTATTGCACCAAAAATATAATGGAATGATTGCTAACTTTGCAGAGAATAAAGTAAATAAGGACGACGCTTGAAAAGCCTAATTTACACCTGAAGAGGGCCTAAAAATGAGGGGGGGAAAAAAAAGAAATTATGTCAGTTCTGGGTCTTCAGTTCAGCTGCATATTCATACAGAGAAAATGCTGCTCAAATGAGGTTTAAGGATGTGACTTGAAAGGTCATGAAATTCAGATTTGCATCTAAAATTCATCGTGTTGCTCCTCGGTGTAGTGGGGATGTTGTAACGAGGAGCGATGTTACTCACAGGGTTGCGTCTCCTGTGGCTCTGGAGGATAATCCCAGGTGGAATTCCTTTGGAGAAACATTTTATCCAACTGTTAGGACTCCTCAGCCTGCCACCAAACCCAGGCTGCGTTTATACGAGCTCCTAAAGCGGCCAATTTTTATTAGCGATTGGTGCAATGTAAATTTCGCTATTTCAAAACACCGTTTCCGTATCTTCCTCTTCAGTTCAAAACACCTAAAATTAAAATGTTGTTTCTTCCTCACGCCTCAAAAACTTCATGGACTGCACTGGAGGAATAAAACGGTATTTTAATAAGGAAATTGAGGAGTGCATTAAAAATTGCTCTTTAAATTTAACTCCAAAATTTGAGTTAAATTTTCCCGTTTTTTTTCCCAGAGTGTCTTTTTACACTGCTTTCTCCGTGTTCTCCATATGCCCGTCTGTGAGTTTGGTGAAAATTCGATTCCCAGTATGAAAACTTTCCGGGTTTATTCCCGTGCAAAGTTTTGATTTGGCATTTTCAGCCGTTTTTTGCTGGAAAAATCTTTATGCACTTAACGCAAAAAGGAATGAAAACAGTGATGCAGAGACTGATTCATTTAATACCTTTTTTTAAAAAAAATCCTTTTTTTCACATGCAAGGAGCCTTATTTGATGAAATTCAGCCCACAGTGTTCAAGAAACTGTCTGCATTTTTTAACTATTTTTGTCTGTTGCTGGAAGAGCCGTGGTGGGTGATGCAAGTGCAAAGTCAGTGCAGATTCTGCCATGGAAAAGGAGAGAAAAGAGGGAGAAATAGAAATGAAATCGCAATTGCAGAAATGAAATATTTAGTTGCAAAAGAGGAATTATCTATTTTGACAATACCCTAGAAAAATTGACTACTTTTGGACTTCCTGTTCCTGTGATATCTGAGCAATTCAGATTTATTTTCTTCTTAAGATTTTCTCTGCTCAGTCCTGAGCACAAATTTCCATGAATTTAGGATAGAATCATGGAATTGTTAAATTTGGAAAAGATCCTTCATTGAGTCCAACCATTAACCTAAACCTTTACTTTCAAACAAAAATCCTCAGGTGGAGAAAAAAAATGAATCAATCAAATATTCAAAATCCTAATCATGATGTCAGTCCTCAGAGTTATTAATCTTTCCTCATTAAACACTTTTTTATCAACAGTTTCTCAAGCAGCTCCACATCCCCTATTTGTAAGCAAATACTCTTATGTCTACCTTAATGTCTTTTATGTCTTAAAAAACCCTAAAAAATGAATTCAAATTAGGGATAAACTTAAGGACACTGCAGTAGAGATGTTGTCTCTGCCGTGTGATAATTTTTTTTATTCTGAATTCCAACTCTCCCTCCTTTAAACACATTTTATCCCTTGTTAGTCTAAACTAAATATTCCTTTAGCAGAAGCCTCACGAGGCATTTTCCTGTCCACAGTGCATTGATTTCAGCCTTCTGGCTGTAACCAATTTATTTCTGGTTGCACGTAGTTCTCGTATTCAAATATTGGGTGTAGATTGCCTTAGTTAGCAGACTTTGTCAGGAAATACTCCCGAAAATAATGTTAATCATTATTCTGCCTTCGTTTCGCCACATATTTAATTTACAATAGATGAGTGCAATGACTTCATTGCAGGTATTTAGAGTAGATTAGTAAATTCATTTGTGCTGATTGAGGCCACATTGATTTGTGATGATTGGTTCCGAGGAATATGCATCTGACCTGAAGAAGTATAACCGTGCCAGGGCTGTCTTCCTGTTATAATTGTATGGGCTTCTTCATTGGGTTATGTGGACATTATTGCAATTGAGCTAAAATAGGTCTGTTTTTCACTGTGCACAATTTAGTCATGCATCAATACATTTTTAATTAAAAGTGTATGACAGGTACAATAGTAGAGTACTCCACATAATTTTCTAAAGCAGGCCGTTCCCTCCAAGACAAGCAATCAGAATCTGTCTCACTTTGTCAGGGAATGCATGAGTTTTTATTAAGATATATGATTAAGCATCTGAAAACTTTCTGCTAAATTGTCAGGTTTCGGTTGTGAGTGCTGTAGTGTGAATATTTCAAGTTTGTAAGAACAGAGGGAGGCATTCTTCTTGACAGGAGGAGAGGAAGAGCTCCCTGGACAGCTTGATTCGCTCATTTTATGGAAATAGCCAAGGTTTGGATCACCTGGCTGGCCGTGTGGATGAAGCCACAGCAGAGGGATCCAGGCATCAGGAGAGCTTCTCCCGAGGTCAGTGGGACAGCACTGGGAAGGGATTGTTATTTCTCCTCAATTTCCTCACCTAACACCACCTGAGGAGCTGGAAGAGAAGAGTGCTTCGTGTCAAAACGAGAGGAATCGTGAGGAGTGGACTCATGAGACCCACAAAGGGTCTCACAGACCTCACAGAGGGCAGAGTTAGATTAGAGATTAGAAAAAAATTCTTGGCTGTGAGGGTGGGGAGGCCCTGGCACAGGGTGCCCAGAGAAGCTGTGGCTGCCCCTGGATCCCTGGAATGTCCCAGGCCAGGTTGGACAGGGTTTGGAGCAGCCTGGGACAGTGGAACCTGTCCCTGCCCATGGGGCTGGATGATATTTAAGATCCCTTCCAACCCAAACCAGCCTGGGATTCTGTAACTCTTGTGGGGCAGACCATGATCTACCTCAGTAGAGCCAATAGCTGCTGAAGGATTTTCCCCCTGCAATGACTCTAAGATGGTTTTATGAGGATTTAAAAGAGTTATGATGATAAAACAGCTTTACCAGCCATTTGTCTTCCTCTGGCTTAAATACCAAAACTGATGCTGGGACCTGGAAAGGCTGAGAGTCTTGACATAACAGGGAGTTGGTAAAAGCTGGATGAGGCTCCAGAGTGTCCTAAACCATGGCTGTAACACAGGAATAGGTAAAAAATAAATGTGATTCCACACCTGTGCATTCTCCCTGTCTCTGGGTTGTCCTCACAGTGATGGTAGAAGTCTGGTATAAAGCAAAATGAAAGGTAAATGTTAATTATGAAGGTAGAGGACATAAAGGAATATGTATTTATGTCTATATAAATGAAGAAATAATAAGATTTGGGCACCCAGAATAAAAAAAAAAGAAAGTTAATTAAAAATGAAATATTTTCCCTTATTTTATTGAATGAATTTAAAAATCACCAAAAGCCTTTTTTTTTTTAAGGCAAACTCAGAACTTTCTGTTCAGATTCATTGCTGTGATAAATGTGGGAAAAAAAAGGACAAAGCTGCCTATTTATCATTTTTCCAGTTAACATTTTCTGCAGTTTCCTCTTACTATTTTGCCAGACAAAGGCAAAATGTTGAGTGATATTTCTGTGTCCTGATATTTGGGCAAATTATGATTCTGGTTGGTGTGAGTGGTGTAAAAAAGCTGTAGATACTTTCCCTGCCCACACAATATTTCTCTAGTTCTGAGTGTTTAACGAGAGCACCCTGGAGGGAGTTTCCCTGATTCTGGTAGATTAAGGGTTGTAAGTTTTATTTCTACATGAATTTTAGCATGGTAATCCTTAGTCAGAACTTCCTAATTTTCCTTATTTTCTTTTTTTCCCTCTCATTTAGCAACCAAAACCTTTGTAGGGATGTTCCACTGGCTACCAGAGGCCATTGGGGTTTCATCTGCTCTGTGAACCAGAAGAGGTTTGGCCAGCAGGAGGTGATGAGGCTGTCCTGTGTTTTGCTATTTTTCTGACATCAAAATATCAGGACTAAAGTAAATCACAGCTGCTGCTTGTTCACGTTCCAGGATAGTCATTGTGGCGTTTTTCAGATAAATAAATTGGTATAAATTTTGGAAGAGTTCAAGGCAAGGTTGGTCTGAGCAACTTGGTCTAGAGGAAGATTGGCAGGGGATTGGAAGGAGATGAGTTTTGAGATCCCTTCAACCCAAATAATTTTATGATTCTCTGATTGGCCTGTTCTAATTATCTTTCTTGTAGACGTTGTGGCCTGGAAGACCACAAGAAACACGACCAGCTGTGATTTGTGACTGCTTTAAAAAGCCTTCTCCTGGCTGTAATTGCACCACGGTGACTGAGGGGAGAGAACACAATATCCTTAAAAAAAAAAAAATCACTTTCCACTTAGCTAAATGTATAAACTCTCTCACTCATTAATAGTAAATTAGTGGATGGCTTTTGCAGGAAGTCGTTAGAGTACGCGCTTGAGGTTTTGGGTGGCAGACGTTGCCATGCGTGTCTGGGTTGTTAAAAATTCTTTCATTCCCATAGGTCTCAAATCAGAGATTCTCAAGTAGGTTCTTAAAAAGGAAAAAAAAAAATTATAAATGAAACACTTTGAATTATGGCTTTTGAATTCTTGTTATTTGTTCTCTCACAGAGATGGAAGGTAAAAAAAATCACTGTAAGGTTAAATGAAGTATTTGACTTTAATTGTTTTCCTTCAGTTTTCTGTATTAAAAATATTTCACTTTGAAACTTTATTTTTTTGTAAGATATCGGTAATTATCGTAGTGATTTGCTTGCTAAATTATAGTTTCCATTTAACATAATTTTATTTTCTCCAGAATATGCTCTCTAGTTCAGACATGGGAGTGCACAATGAGATTCCTTTCTTCTCTTAGATGTGCTGTTGTAGTTACACTTGAAATACCAAATATTTGGGGAGGATATCCTCCTTGTTTTTCCTTTTTCCATGTACATCCCATTGGAGAAAATATGGAAAACTTGGATTCACTTTCACTCTGTGTGTGTCCACCTCAAAGATCAAATCTGTCCCTGCCACCTCAAAGATCAAATAAAATCCCCCAAACTCAGGTCTGGATTTATCAGAGAATTCTCTCATCAGCTTGGAGAAATCATGCAACCTCCCCACGTCTCTGGGAGATGAAGATAACACATTATTTCTCTCTCTTTTTCTTGGTTTGACTGAAAATTTCTTGAGGCAGAGCTGCCCTGGCTGTGTCTGCGCAGAGAAATTCTCACAATGAATTGGAAGTTCGGCTCCGGGCACATCAGCATTGCTACAATGCAGATTAATATAAATTTTTTTTCCCCTCTTCTTTCATTTCTTTAAAGAAGATACAATCTACCTCTGCTTGAGCTCTGCCTGAGGTATGAAATAAGTGTAAAAGTTCACGTTTTTAGCAGCAAGATGTTTCTTAATTAGAGCTCTTCTTATCAGTCGGCTTCTTTTAACCATTTAGATTTAAATTTAAGTCAGGGTCTCTCCCATCTGCCATATTCTTTTAATTTTCCCCCCCCATTATTAGTGTATCTAAATTATGTGCATTTCTTTGTGGGTTGCTGTGCAGTAATTCTTCCTGCTAACTAATAATGGCAAAGGGAAGATGGAAAGGTACCTTCTGCTCCTGATGTGATGAATATTAATTCGGTGCAGAACAAACAAGATCTGCACTTGCAGGAGAACTTTGCCCATGACTTTCTGGGGTGGAAATAGATTTTCTACAGAAACCTCTAAACATGAAAGGACACCCCCCAACCCCCACCCAGAGATCTAAGAAAACCCCTAATTAAATGAATTAGAATATAAGGGCTATAAAGTTATGTTTCTGCTGTGCCACAGCAGAGTTCCCAACCCTGGGGGACATTGTGGGGCCAGTGATCAAGAGTATAAATGAACTCTGACTCTGATAACTTCGAGTCCTAACAGAGAAAGAACGGTGGAAAGTTTGCCAGAGAGGCCCCAGAGATAACAGTCAGAATTATATAATGTGAATATATAGGACAAAAAAAACCCCCAAACTAAAATGATTTTTTTAAAATTTTCTCCTTGGGGGTGGCAGCTTCAACTCAGAACGTGACTTCAGTGAAATTTGTTGTGATTTGGAGACAAAAATAATGACTGCTGGTCAGATCTGGCCCCTTGCATGGAGGCTGTCTGGCCTGGGATTTGGAGGGATGCTGTTTGCAGGAGGCAGGAGCACATCAGAGCAGCTTTGTAGATATTGTTAAGCCCCTTAGTTCCCTCCGAAAGAGGGGATTTGGAGCAGGGAATCCTTGGAATTGACACATTAATTTTCTCCCGTCCCTGCCCTGCGCTCAAACTTCTGCTTGGGGAACGTAGAGAGCGCTGCCTTTCCTCCTCCTCATGGGTCCAGGGTGTTTCTGCTCTGCCATTGAACAGGGAAATTTTCTTTGGAAAAATAAAACAAACCAGAACCAATCAACACAAAAATTTAATAGTTTCTTTAAATTTTTTTGAAGGATTTTTCCGCGAAAGCTTTAGAGTTTTTTTCACAGATATTTAAATTATGTTAAAAACATACTGCATGCTAAAATGTACCCCCAAATATATACAGAATTGCCCATTCCTTAGCATCCCAGAAGTATTAAAAGGAAGGCAGTTCTTTTCTGCCACTGCACGCTTTTTGGAGTCCATCTGCCAAGTTTAGAGGCAAATTTTATCTTTGGGTTTACAATCCTGGGTTGTTGTCGTGCTGACCTGGAGGGATACAGTAAGCACTGAAATCCTGTCTTTATTTTGAATCTTATTTACAAAGCCCATGGAAAAAACCTGACATTCATCAAAAGCTACAGCTTGGCCATGCTGAACATTTCCTTTGTTGTAGGGGAGAGTGGTCACTAATCCTTGATTGTCTCCTGAATTATTTGAGGACTTAACTATAGTTAAAATGTGACCTGAAACCAATGCCTTTAAGGGAGATGAAATTGCTTGGCTGCCCCAGAAATACCAGTACAAGTCAAGAAAATCAGTTGCTCCCTCTAATCTCCTTTCCTTTGGAAACTTTGCTAATGAGATCAATTCCAGGGACAGTCGCCTTGATCCACAATGGTAAAAGTCCTTCTGTCGGCAGCTAAATAAAGCAGGATAACCCAAAGCTATGTTAAAAACGGGGAGTGTAATGTGAGGTGAACAGACAACCTGGCTTTGCTGAGGCACTGTGGAGCCCTGAGTGTGTCAGATTTGGTTTGACTGCTGGAAATGGCCCCTAACTGTGCTTTTACCAGAGCATCCTCCCCTCCTGTCCTGCTGCAAACCGCGATTCTCGACGTGACGTGCGGTTCAGATGTGGTCCCAGCTGGTTTTGTATCTCAGGGGAGAAAGTAGGAGGGAAAAAAGCAGTGAAAAATATTCCCTTTAGCCCAATCTTTAGGGGCTCAGCTGAAAGAGCAGATCTCTGAGCATATTGGGGGCTAATTGTCCACTCAGTGCCTTTCTGCGAGCTCTACCGTCAGCAAATACCTGTTTTGAAAAAGAGAAGTAAGATGTTTTGTTCAAGGTAGGAAAAAATCTTAAAAAAAAATATATATATATATCCCAGACAGATCCTCTGTTTTCCTAGGCTGCAACCAGGAGTGGGAATGTATTTTGGGGATTAGAATTGGGTGATCTTTAAGGTCTCTTTTAACTCACGCCATGAAACGATTCTGTTAACCCCAGGTAAAGCAGAGGGAATGTGGGTCCTGGATTTTGCCCCACACTGAGCTCTTGGAATGCTGTTGGAAGGAGCAAGAGGTGCATGGAGAATAAACAGGAATTTGAATGGCCAGTGCTTTTGTGGTTGTGTCAAGTCTAAGGGATTCTGGAAATGGTGCCTCTGAAGAAAGGTGAGAAGCTGGGACATCTTTTCCTCTGTAATTTTGCAGTGCAGAGAAGGAGAATTAAGGATGTTGATTGTGTTTTTCTCTCATAGCAGGTCCTTGGTAACAATCGAGGTATAGTGGTTGTAAACAGGTTTTCATACTGAGTGGGCAAAAGAATGCAAAGATCTCATTCTTACCCAATTCTGTTATAGAAATCTGTGAAAAATTTTTGGAATTTACTAACTCTGCACATCTGCATTTCCAAGTGGAAAAGGTGGTTTTTTTTCTTTCTGTATCTTATTAATGAATTTTACCTCATTAGGAAACCCTTTAAAATGCTTGGGTTGCTATCCTGGAGAATTAAGTCTTCCATTTATCGACAGAACTTGTGCAGCTTTGGCACGAGGGGTGTAAATCCCCCCCTGGTTCCTGTCGATGCTTTCTGTCTTGCTGGGGAGAGGCACATCTAGAGAGGATTGCTCAGACTCTGCAGACACCCTGGCACTGACCTGACTCCTGAGGAGAGTTAGCAAGAAGGGACAAAGAGATCTCATGATCTCAAGAAATATATTTTCTTTGTTTTAATGGATTAATTAATTTATTACATTCCATAACCATTTTTTTTCTCTTTATTGGATTTTATTTTTTTTAAGTTCTGCTGAATATTCTACAAACTCATTGTGAGGTGACAGTGCCAATGTTTTTGAGGTGTTCTTTGATGGTCAAGGAGGTCTAAACAGGAATAATTTATTCGTTTTGGAGCTGGTCAGGCAGTAAAAGTAAAGGAGTAACAGCTTTATCCTAGTCTTTGTAAAAGGGAAATACACCTAAACCCAAATTTAATGCAAATAAAACAGAATTTTGGGCCACATTCTCAGGTAATTGTCAGAGGTAACTTTAAACCTGTAAAGTTTTAAGGATGTACATCCATTGAACATCAGTTTAAAATGTCTCCAACTCTGAGGACTCTGTGGTTCAAGGATGCTCATGTGCATGGCTGGGATTAAACCCCAGCTGATTCAAACTGTTCTGGGGAATTTCTGCACCCCAGTAAATTAATCACCAGAAGAAAGAAGCAGGTTTCCCAAGAAAATTCCCAAGAAAATGCTGGAATGGCCTCTCTGCTCTTTCCCAATTTTCTGGTTTTGAGTATTGATTTTAAACACAGCTCAGTGTTTTCCTCTTGTCTCCTTCAGTGGAAGCAGAGGCTGACACACAAAAAAATCCCCGTGAATTCTGATGAATGTTTGATTGGTAAGGAATGCAGAAGACTTAGAGAGAAGGAATTACCTAATTAAGGCAAAAAAAAAGCTGAATGAAGTGGCAAAACTCATGTTTGTTACACCAGCCTGTAGGATTTAATCATGGCTTTAAACCACCCCTAAAATCAACATTTATTTGCACAGACCTTTGAGGACAAAGACTCTGTTGGCCTGATTTCTACTAAATTTGGGAAAGCCAGCAGAGGTATTTGTGGAGGAAGGGCAGCAGCTGAGAACAGGCTGGGACATTTTTCACCGTGGGGTCTGAGATCTTGGGATGTAAACTTTGCTCTCACTGAATTAAACCTCAGCAACCACAGGCTCAGCTCTGGAACTCTGCACAAAGGGTGCAAATGAAGTATTTGCTCCCTGGGCCAAAGGATGGTTATTTTGTGCTGATAAAACTCCATTCTTTTGATCTGCAGGAGACAGCATCAGTCCCCAAATTTTTGCAGGTCCTGAATGTCCGTATTTCTAAATTCAAACGTGTATGTTAGGAAAATAGCCATGAGCAGAAGAGAGGATAATTGGCATCGTGTGAGTTAGTAAATTTGTAATTGGAAGGACGTTTATTATCAGTCCAGAGGTTCCATTTTGCTGTAAATTCAGGCCTATTTTGTTGCTGTCAGATATGAGCTCACGTATTATTACATGACAGACCTTTGAGTAAAATGATACATTTTCCTCCAGATCAGGCTGTCTGGCCTCAGCAAGTTTATTCAGGCAGTGGAAATCCCTTATTAAATACATTTTTCAAAACTTCCTGCACTACTGTTTATTTATAGATTACAGGGGGGATAATCAGTGCTTTCCACTCATATTCCCTTAGTTCTTCCTAATGATACCTAGTCACACTCAGTCATGGTCATGCATACTCTGCTCCACTCACAGCAAATTCCATTCACAGTAAATTTGAATTCACACTTCATAGTCAATCATTTAACTCATTCACATCAGTCACACTGAATCAATACTCCCTCTCTCCCCCTCCTCCTTTTTTCTTTCTTTTTTTTTTAATGCTCATTCCTTTCCTTTCACATTTACTCTCGAACATCTGCGATCATCCTCGTTTGCTTGGTGTCTATCCTTGGAGCAAGAATGTGGCTGTCATTAGTGGTAAACCCTCTGCAGCTCAGAAATTGAGGGGGTTATTGCAGGGCCAGGCAAGCACTGGGGAATCACAGGTGCTGCTCAAATTCCTTGCTGAGGGCAGCCAACCTGGGGTGAGGTCGAGCTCCTGATTTTTGGGGTGGGAATCCCACGCCCATGTGTGTGTTACCTTGTTCCACACAGAGCAACCTCGTGTGTGAGGTGGATCCCTCAGCCTCAGGTTGTTTGCTTTGCTCACCCTGGGGATGCACAATTAAGTAGAGTCGATGCTGCCTTTATTTTATTTCTTTGTTTTCACCCAATTTAATTTGATTTTAAGCAAAGGTGAAATACTGTGAAAGCGAGACGTGGACGTTAAATGGTCAGAAATCATGGAAGTGAGTCGTGTGGTGAGTAGAACAGGGTTTATTTAATAAACAGGATTGTACAGAATTTTATAGTTGCCAACTCTTTTGCCTCCATGGAACATCTGAAACCTGGCTGAGAAGACAATGAACCCACACCCTGTTCAGATAGGTTTGGTCCAGGGTCTCTGCTCCCAGGGAGCTTTGTTTGATGCAGGACTCAAGGGGGGGCAGAAAGGATTGCAGATATACCTGTGTCTTCTTCTCCTTCCAGGTGGCATCAGGCAACTCTTTTTCTGTGGAGGCTTTGATGCCAAAATGCTAAAGATACCTCTAAAAAAGCTCTAAATTCCCTATGGAGCATTACAGCATGGAAGTCACCAGGAGGATATCTGGGTTTTAAGGGCTGGGATGTGCAAGAATATTAATGAAGATATTTAGAACTTATTGATGAGGAAGATATTAATTTTATTTTTTTTCCTCTTATATTTATGTCTATACCAATGATTGACAGCTGAAAAAAAAATAAAGGTTGTATTTAACCCAAAGAAACTACTGAAAACTGGATCTTGTTTATGAGCCCACAAAAATAGCGAGAAAGGGGGGAAAAGGGCAAGGAGGGAGGTGTAAGGGCTTTGAGGAAATTGCTGCAGAAGCTCTGGTGGGCAAATCCTCGGTGTGCAGAGCCTCTCGTGGCACTGGGGAGTGCTCCAAAAGGAGGAGACACAAGCCAGCCTTACTCACAGCAGATTGAGACTTCCAGGGCAAGGAAAGAGAAACTCTTGCATTGAATTAATAGCTCTGTGTTTGGGGACGGAAGGGCACATCCCATGAGATGCAAGAGGATCGTATCTATCATCTTGAGATCGGCCTAGGAGGAGAAAAAGTACATCTGATAGACTATTATCCTAATTTCTGTCCTGAAAATCATGGGCTGTGGACAGTGGAGCCTCAGCTGTTACCTTGGAGTCGCAAACCTGAAGTAAAAGGCTGTAACTGGGGTCTTCTTTTCTTTCTTTCTTTCTTTTTTTTCTTTATTCTGTTATTTCTCCTTAAGAATGAAAGAGAACAAGACAATTACATGCTCTGAGGAGTCACAATAATCAAGAGCAGAAGCCAGCAGGGAAATGGGTCTGGATAGCTGAGGCCTGAGGGGAGGGGACACGATGCTCTCAGGACACTCAGATTTTGGAGTTGAGCAGCAGAGCTGGGGGGCACCAGACCCCCACCAGGCATGGGGGGCATGGCAGAAAGACTCAGATGGCATTAAGTTAACATTTTCAGGCAGGATATGGCTGTAAAGTTAACAGTGGAAGCTCAATTTGTGTTTGCTGGTCTCTAGGGCAGCACCAGGGAGATTTTTATGGCTCCTTTTTTGCTCCCTTGGTAAATTTGTACCCTAGAAATGATAACAAAATGGAAGAGAGGAAGAGCTGACCCATAAGCAAGAAGAAGTGGACAGCTTCCATAATGTCTGTATTAAAAACCCCTTTAACCTCCACCAAAATATTCTTTTCACCCTCCAGTTGTTTTCTTTAAAGGTTTGGGTGGGTTGTTTTTTTTTTTAGCCACATAGTCCTTAAACAAAGATTTTTGTGTCAATTAGTGGGGTGCATTTGGACTTTGGTCCCTCAGTGTGTGCTTAGCAGATGTTCACAGAGAAGCAAAGTTTACCCAAACATTTCTGAGGTTGGGGTTTGTGTATACAGCCTCTCTCTTTTCTTTCCAAAGGGTACCATATTAACAATTCTTTTCTCCCCAGTATAAATATTTCCCCTGCAATTAACTGCGTAATGGTGCAACATAGATCCTTGAGGAGGGTGTACTCACCCTCTGCAATTTGAGTCATCCCTTTACGGTAGCACCCACCCCTGATGCATTAGAAATCAACTCAATTTTTTACTGAAAAAAACATCTAAATATGGGAATAATCCTCCAACCTGTTTATTTTGAAAAGTGCTTTGCCTTCTAACAACATGGCATCTATTAGCTTTGTTTCACTTTGTTTCCCTTCCTTTTTTTTTTTTTTTTTTTAAATTTTTTTTTTTCTGAGTCACTCTTTTGATTTTCAAAACATTTTGGCCATCCACAGACTCCGAGTCTCCTTCCAGGAGAAACACTGAAGAATCAAGTGCATCTCTCCTCTCCTTTTAAAATTCCCCTTCAGGGCAGTGCACACACGGAGTGACCCCGGCTTTTGACAAACCTTTGCTGAACAAAACGTAACAAGCCCTGTATATATATATATTTTTTTTTGTTTTGGTTTGGTTTTTTTTGTTTTTTTTTTTGAGCAGCATTTTTTATTCTGGCAGAGACAGCTCGGTAGCATTTGATGTCTGCTTGCTGGTCATGGATAATGGTGCATCCTGGGACCATTGTCATCCCTGTCAATAAGGAAGGCCTGGGGGGACGTTCAACAAAGCTACCTTTTGATTCACCGTTTTCCCCTTCCTTCCCAAGACATTTGTAAGCCCGTGGTCAGCCCAGGTCACTTTATTCCATTCTGATGTGCCTTGATAATAGCATCATGTCTGACAAAAAATTTTGACAGGCCGTCGATGCGCGTTCCTTTGGTTTTCCTGGGTTGTTTTCTCTGCCTCCTCAATGTCAAACGAGCTTTGAAAGCTGCTGATTATGTTTGTTTGGACTGAATTTGACAAGATTCCTATTCTTTGAAGCAATTAAGCTCCTGAGGATGGATCTTGGGATTTGAGCTAATTTTTTTTTTTTTTTAGCGGTGCAGGAAGCAAGCAGAGCACATCCTATGCTCTGCCTTTTATTTCTCTTTTTTTTGTTGTTGTTTCAAGGTTGTGCTTTCATTATACCTTTAGAAATACCTCAACCCAAAGGAAACTTCTGAGCTTTAGAAGAAAATCAAAAAAAAAAAAAAAAAAGGAAAAACATGCAGCTTGAAACAAAAAGTTTTACATATTTTACAGGTTTTATATATTTTATCAGAAAATGGCAAGTTTGGTAAGCTCAGGTGGTGAAATCTCTGCAGAATTTAACTCCTCTGAGGCCACACGGGCTGTCCACTTGCAGAACAGGTTTTAGAAGCTAATTATTCTTATGAAGAGATGGCAAATAAAGTATTTTGCTCAGCTGGCCGCAGATAACAGCCCACAGCCTGGCTTGCTCATTGTTTAAATTAGTTGCAGGCAACTCAGAGTTTTACAAATGGGAATTAGCAGCATTTTTAGTTTTATCAGTTAGCTAAATTGTTAAATGGTGTTGCTGGAGTTCAGCAAAGCATCTCCAGAGCTACACAGCCCCTTTTTTTTCTTTTTGGCAGTCACAGATGGGAGTTTGCATCTTGCTCCTGTAGCAGCGGGCATGCAGCACACACACTTTTAATTGGGCTTTTCTTTTTATCTTTGGCAAATAAAGATAAATTTATCACAGTGCATGTAATGCTAAAAAAGGCAAATGGTAATTTCCCATTGCAGAAAAGAAAAAACCCAAAGAACATAAAAGGCCTTTCTGTTCAGTGCTGTGTTTTAAGGTATTTTTGTTGCGTTTAAATATGATTAACTTGAAGTCTTTATGTGGGAAACGTCGTTCTGTTTTGTAAACAACCACTAGAAAAAATGTGGGTTTTTTCACCTTTTTGATATTTGAAGACATTTAAGGCCAGATCCCATCTTATGAATGAAAATCTGGAGGTCCCTGGAAGTTCCTCAGAGTCTGACAGCAGCTGGGCAGGGATTTTTGTCTTTACGTGTTGGAGAAGCTTTGGGAACACCATGATTAATCCAAATCCACTGGGACAAGCAACCTCTGGAGCTCAGCTCTCCATTCTCTCTTGGAATCGATGAAAGGAAACAAACTTGACCTGAAATCACAAAGATGGAGTGACCAGCTGCTGGTCAGGGTGCACCCACACCTGCAGGATGTTCCTGTGTCCCCTCCCACCACCACCCATCCCCAAATCCATCTTCCTGGGCTGCTCCCCTTCCAGCCTCAACGACCAGGGGAGTGAAAATTCCCTGCCTCAGTTTCCCTGGAGATGGGAGCAGGCTGTGAGTATAAATCTCCTTTCCAAAGGGATTTGTCATCTCTGGTTGGAAGCAGCACAGTGTGTTGGTACCCAATGCAAGCCAGACTATTTTCCTTTTTTATTAGAGTTTGTGTTTAGTTGTGATGTTATGACTGAAATGACAGCCTGTCATTTTCATACATTTCTGCTTTCTTTTCCAATCATTATTTGGGTTAAATTACCTCCTAAACATGTTTTTATGGAGTTATAATAGTTATAGAGCAGCTAATAGTTACCTACTGCAAATTTATGCATTTTTCTTGTTCATAACCTATCAAAATTGCAAATTTTCCCAAGGAATTAATCTCCTTTTTGCATTTGGTGGGAATCTTCCCTTTCTATCCCACATTTTGAGTCAGGGGAACATTTTCTGTCCTCGAAATGCCCCCAAAGCCATGTCTGAAGGCCTCCAAAAACCAGACCAGAATGCAGAAGAGCAGATTGGTTTTGTTTTCTTTTTCACTGGTATTTTTTTCAGAAATACAGTTATTTCCTTGGAATTATTACCAATGCTTTCCTGTCTTTCCTATTCAGTGCTTTTCTGTCAGGCTATCTATAGTTCTTCAGGGCAGTATTGTCTAGTTATTCTTTCATATTAAATGATTGGGTTATTACTTTTACATCCTCAGAATATTTCATTTTACTGATTTCTCCATATTAAAAAGATGATAAATTAGAGCAGCTATTAAGGGCCCAATCCTGAATTCTTAATGCAGTCATTTCCATTAAAGTTCCCCCTGACACAGATTTATACGGAATCTGATAAATTTCTGCTTGGCAAATTCCTAGAGAAACTGCAGAAAGCTGAATTAAATTAGCCTGTTAAAATAATCAACACCAGCCCGATCTTGTCAAGTGAGGGGGAGATGAGTGTGTTCTGTTCGTTACAGGACAGGAGTTAATGACTAATTATTAAGCACCAAGATGGGAGAAGTGCACTGGGATTTCCAAGCCCATGAGGGATTTAGGGCTGAACCCTATTTTTGCTTTAAGCCTTACTTGTCCACAGAGTTTTTCCCCCTCACATTTCCAATCTATTTTCCTCTACTATGAGAAAACTGCACAAAGATTAATTGATTAATTTCTCTGTTAATGACAATTCTGGAATAGGGCAGGGCACAGGATGGGCCCTTCTTGGATGGGGTTTGAGTGCTGGATGTGTGGATCCCCTGGTGATGCTGACTCACTTTGGGGTCCCTTGAGCTGGACCTGGAGATCACAGACATGAAAATGAGATTTTCCATGACTGACACAGGCTCTCACTTTGGCATCTTTTGGCAACATCTGAAACAATTCATCCCCCTTGCTTTTTGGAGTAAACCTTCCCAAACCAACAAATGGAGGAACCTCCAAAATTTGGGTTTGAGAGAATTTTTTTTCCCATGCTATTAACAAATTGACAAATTAATGATTGAGACCCACACTGTCCTTTGTGAGATGTGAGATGCAACAATGGTGTGCTGCCATCGAGGCAAAAATCCCTAACTTTTCTTCTAGATCCTTTCTTCTGACTTGATGAATATTTTTTTAGATGTAAAGATCAACACAAAATGCAGTGCTATCAATTTCTTTTTCTGATATGTAATAATCCAAATGCAAAGCACAAGTCACAAACGCTGAAATCTTTATTTGTGCCATAACCATAGTAGATATAAATGCATTTGGAACCTCTTAAGATATTTAAATATATGTTTTCCTGCCATGTCAAGAATGGCTCTTGCTCTACATAACTTTCCAAGTAGCAAAATCTTGTTTTCAAATTTCTTCTTACAAATTTTTGATGACACAAAGCTTTTTAGCCGTAATTTTATATTTTGAATTGCACATCAATTAGTCCTCACTGGAAGATATATTAAATTATGTATTTAACCAAACAAAGCTTCTACCAGTATTCTGTAGACTACTATAATATTTCTCTTTTTCAATACTTTATTTTTATTACTTGGACCATCCTGTTTTTCAAGAATGTGGTGATTTTCTGAAAACTTCCCAGCAAAGCAAATTCTGTGTCCTTTGGATCTAATTCTGAGCAATTTTGAGCAGTTATCCTTATTCTGCCACTTGATTTTTAAGTGTTTTAAATGATGTAATTCCTGATTCTGTTCTGCCCTTTTTATTGTCGTTTATTTCACAAGAAATTTTGAGATGCTTCATAGTAAATTGGCCACTTAAAACACATCAGGAGAGAGCACAGGGGACAAACACGGATGAATTCAACACTTTCATGGGTAACAGTGTGCTGTAATTAATGCTAGAAAACAATCAGGAAGACAGGATATCTAATTGTGTTTGTTCCATTTAAAGATAAATGCTTTAGTTTTCAATATTTAAAAAAAATTACCCAAAACAATTTATAAAAGAAGCGCTTGTCTGGCCTAAATTGTATTTTTTTCAGCCTGTTTTGCTTTTCTAGCTACTGGATTGGAGAACAAATTCTTTACTGATCTTTGGATATGGATGTTTCCTCCATTTCATGTTTAACTTTGCCTCAGAAGAAAAAAAGCACAAAGGTAGACTCACCAGTTAGTCACTTTAATGAAGTGCTTAATTGAACATAGGCTTCTTAGAAGGAGCTGCATTTTCAAGAAGAAAGGAAAAGTCCCCTCTGGACTAATAATTGTCTGTGGCAGGAAAACCCTTGGCAGTGGAAGCAGGGATTTATCTCGAGTTGGAGTGAATTTTCTCTGTCAATTGGCATCTGAAAGAAATTGGGCAGGGAGAGTGAAGTGACTAAATAGTTCTCCAATGACCGAAACAAATGGATACTTTAACGAAAAATCTTTGGAATGTCACTCAAAATTCAGTCCCCGGCCTGGCTGGCTCAGATTTTATAATACTGTACATATGTGGGGCTGGGTTGTTGTTTTTTTTCCCTTTCAATCTAAGCTGAATTTGAGGTTTTGTTTCATAAAACTCTATCCCGTATCTATTTAACTCGCTTTGATCAGTTCCAAATGCTTGATCATCTTTTTGGTGTGTTTAGGAGGAACTTCATCGGCTATTAGCTCTAAACCAAGGGTGGCTTTTTAATTGTGATTTTAATTCATTAACAGGGTCTCTGGGTTATGAAATATCCTTGAGCCTTCATGCATGGTGCAAGTCATCAGAGCGAAATGGGTTGAAATGTGGTTTTTCAACCATCCTGGGCTTTTATAGAGTATTAGTTTTGGAAAAAAAGTGTGTACTCTATAGTTTACTTTGGCCTGACAGTGTTTATCCTGTATGTTTGTAGAAATAAACAGGAAAACCCTTAAACACTAACAATCCTATTTGATTCTTGATGCCTCTTGGCAACTAATCACAACAACTCCTTGGTGAGGTCCTGTGTGTGACATGTAAATATTTGACAGAAAGGTAAAATATAGATATCTGAGCCCCTTATATATTTAATGATCCCAAACAACTCCTTGGACAATAGGCAAATAGCAAAATGTCACTTGTTTGGAAGAGGAGAGGAAGAAAGATCCGTGAACAAGCTGTTCCTTTCTCAGATTTGCACGTTTTTTTTTTTTTTTTTTTTTTTTTTTTTTCTTGTAGTAGCTGTTACATGTTGTTAATTAATATGAAGGCTAAATCCACTTCATTTTAGTGCTGCATTTGTACAGACACTTAGCAAGGCCAGGTGTGCTTTTATTTCTGATTTTTTTTTCAGGGTGAAGGAAATTTCTGTGAAATTCTCTGACAAATTCTGTGATTTTTTTTCTCTCCTTCTCATCAGAGGCTCTGTCAGCAGCTCAGACCCCTTGTTTTAACATCAATTCCACTTCTTGTGATGTTGGGCATGTCAGGTTCAAGCCCTCTCTCTGCTCTGTGATACTGAGAATATCACCTAAAACCAGTTCTGATCATGACCTGCAGCATTTCCTACTGTCCCTAATTATTTTGGTTTTATTTAAATAAATATGTATTTTCTGTGCTCTCATTGCCATACCCAAAGCTTGTCATCTCAATAGCACTTGATAATCTTGTGTGTTTGCACTTTGAATATATTTAGAGATTGAAAAATTAGGATGTATTTCATCATTTACCTGTCTGTAGAGTAAAATTTCTCACATTTCATCTTCCTTAACCTTCCATACCTCATATATTGCTCTCCCAATTTCCCCCTTTGCCTGACCTGGATCTTTGCAGGATCACTTGGTTTGGAAAAGACCCTTGAGATCATCAAGCCCAGCCTTTGAGTGATCACACCTTCTCAACCAGATTGTGATTCCTCCCACTAGAAAATGTCTGATACTGATTGGCTTGGAGTGGGAAAGCTGCAAAAGGTTTTTGCCCTGAATTATCCTCAAATCCACGGATGATATTCTGCCCCTGTGGAAGTGCCTCGAAATCTTCTGCTCACTTCTTTGTAAATTTTGGTGGCTTGAAGTAGCAGATCCTCTCCTTGGTACCAGAATTCACAAGGATTTGCTTGTGCTTAAAAAAAAAAAAATAAATTGTGGTTGTCCATGAAGAATTTGTTGGAAACTATTCCTCAGATGCTTAGTGGGAAATACAAAAAATGAGTGATAATGCGAGATCAAAATGAAACTTTTGACAAAGTGGAGTTTCTTAAGTGAAAACAAAGCAGTTGGAAGGAAAAGGCTGATGTGTTTGAAGCCACAGCTAATGCAGTGAGAAAAAAATTAAAATTAAAAAAAAGTCTTTGAAATCGCTGGTTTAGAACTGCATGAAGCTCAACAAAGAATTGCTAATGTGGAGAGCAGGAATTGTTGGATAATTACACTGAGGATCTAGAAAACAAGCTTAGAAAAGGAGGTTTGTGTGTTGCTGAGGAGTGCTGAGGGATGAGAGATTGGGGACTGTGAATTTTCCCCACCCCGATTTTGTATTTGTTTTTTTTTTTAATGCTGCATTTTGAGGATGCATGGGACATGGAAATCAGCTGTGGCTGTCACTTGCTTTGAAACCCTGCACATTCCTTTCATTAAAAGCTTTCAGAGGGGCCTCAGCCAGCGAGTCTTCCCAACAGAAACTTTGATTTGTATTATTTTTGGTGGCTTTATTTTTTTTTTTTTCCCTCCTAAAGGTTACTGCCACTGTTGGTTTAACGGTGTTTATGTGATCTTATAATAAGTGTTATCACTTTGTATAATTATTATGTGTGATTAATCCGGTTCACACTTGAAAGCTGTGGGTTTTTTGTTTTTTTTTTTTTTTAATTTTTTTCATATTTAACCAGAGGGTATGTCTTTAAGCCTTTGTGTTGTTCACTTATAATGATAGCTGACAAGAGTTATCATAAAGAGGGAGGAGGATGGAAACTGGAATGAATTGTCGGGTGAAGAAAGATTTCTGGGAATTTTGTGTTTGGATTAGCATCTCCTGCAGTGGTTCTTGAGAAAAATGGTGGATGCAGTGAATAGTCCTCTGATAATTTGATATTTGCATGGATTTCTGCAGCAATCAGGTTATGCAAGAGTCTGGAAGAAAGTGCGTTGTTCAAATTTTTCCTTTTGGCAAAATTTAGCCTGTTTAGAAAAGGACTCTTAAAATTAAAAAAAAAAAAATCTTTTAAGAAACGTGGATTGTTCCCAGCATGAGAGACTGGGGTTTTTTTTGTTTAAAGGGGGTTTAGGACCTAAAATGGCAGGGGTTGGGAAAGCAGAGCTGCTTATTTTTTTTAGGCTGAATGGATTCACATGGGTTTATTCTTCATGGAGAACTTTGACCATTTCATAATGTTCTCCTTTAAAAATCATGATTATAGTGAGCTGGCTTTGCAAATTTAGTGAATTTTTGTTACTGAGGATGGAATTTCTGTATATTAATGAAATATCAGAAATCCCACGGTGACCAAAACCTCTCCAGGAGCAACAATGGTTGTAAGGACACCTCACATGATTCTCAACCTTCACCAGTGGATTTGAGTGCTTAAACTGGCTACAAATAATGCACTTTATAACCATTCATCTCTTGCTTTCTGAGAGCTAAATTCCACCTGGTTTGCAGTTCTATGCTTTAATATTCAGTCTTTGGTCTGAATTCATTTGGGAGTTGAGAGGTTTTTTTTATTTCTGAAGCTGTAATTGCTGCAAATTTTAAAATTGGTATTTGTATTGCTTGATATCATTGTAGAAAATTCTTTTTATTGTTATTTGAATTTGTACTCAAATGATTTGACTCTTTCATTTAGAATGATGAGCAAGGACAAGCACCCCAAACACAGACCAACTCCCAGACAAGCCAATAGTGAGACAATACCTTTGTAAACACCAAAATATTCCCATTTTAACTGATTAAAAACTGAAAGGACTATCTGTAAGAACTCTAACATACATTTATGAGTACAGTGATGCTGCTGTTTTATTTAAATTCCTTTTTATCCCTTTTTTTACATATACAACACCTTCATATTGACTTCAGATGCTGAGCAATTTAATAGAATATTTTCAACTTTAAAAGCTAGTTAAAATTCTCTAGACCTCTCCAGAGTTTCCATACTCCAGGAGCCTGAACTCTTACAAAACACATTAAGGGAGATATCCCCCACATTAATGAACAGTCAATATTTCATATATAATTGTTTCATATGGAACTGTAGGTAAAAATAGCTAATCCCCACAACCAGGTTAAACCAATTAACTTGGATTTTGGGGTTTTCAAAAGGGCTCTGGAAATTGAAGCATGGGGCCAATGGTGTGATGAAGTGAGAGAGAAATATATTTGTATTTCCTCAAAGAAACATTTATTTCAAAGATGGTTATAATATTAAATATTACTTAGAGAGGAAAAAAGAGTTTTAAGCAGATTGGACAGAAGTGTGTGAAAAGTTTGGAGAAAATTTTTCCGGTACTTTTTAATGCTTTTTAAAAATCTACATCAGTCCCATCATTGTCTGGCATTGATTTTATGAGTCCATTTGTGGCTGTGCATTGTTCACTGCACTTTCAGACCAAATTCTGTCCCCTTTGACTCAGGTTGGGAAGTGTGATTTGTGCAGAAAGGATAACGAGTCCCTGATATCTATAATGTTTATGTTATCATCAAACTTAAATTATACAATTGTTTCAATTCAGATTACATTTAACATTGATTTGTTGAGCTTAGCAACCTGAGCAGCTTCTTAGGCATAATGCAAAAAATTCAAGAAGAAGGGGAAATAATAAGAATCAACATATTTCTATTTCAAGAAATTATTGCCTTCAATTGTTGGGCTCTATTAAATATGAAGAATTTCTCCACTTTTTTACACTGACTGCAGTTTTGGGTTTTTTTCCTCATAGGACAACAAAAAGTTTAGCTAAAATCTGAAAAGAAATTTCACAGGTTGGAATGAGGTGTGTAACAGTCACAACACTTCAATCTGATTACAGTAAAATTTAGTCCTTAATAGGTTGATAAATGAACATTTGTAATGTTTGCTGTTAGTGAGGGCTGGCCCTCAGAAAGGTAAGGATAGGAGATCAGCAAATCCATGGAATCCCAGAATGGTTTGGGATGGAAAGGACCCTAAAGCTCATCTCATCTCATTCCATTCCAGGGACACCTTCCACTATCCCAGGGTGCTGCAACCTGACCTTGGGCACTGCCAGGGATCCAGGAGCAGCCACAGCTTCTCTGGGAATTCCATTCCAGCCAGGAATTCCCAATTCCCAATCTCCCATCCAGCCCAGCCATTCCCTGTGTCCTGTCCCTCCAGCCCTTGCCCCCAGTCCCTCTCCAGCTCTCCTGGAGCCCCTTCAGGCCCTGTCAGGGGCTCTGAGCTCCTCCTGGATCCTTCCCTTTTCCAGGGGAACATTCCCAGCTCTCCCAGCCTGGCTCCAGCCCTGGAGCACCTCCATGGCCTCCTCTGGTCTTGCTCCAAAAGGTCAACATCATCCTTGTGTTGGGAAATGTTTGGTTTAATCTTCCCTCACTTTGCAGAGCTGTTGGAGAGCTCTTCTGCTCAGACGTGTGTGAATCCATTTCCAGGCTTTCACTGCAACAATGCTGAGATTTTGCCATTTCCTGACCCGTGTGCCTAAGGAGTTGGTAAATCTTCAGTTCCTTGATGTAAGTTGTCAAATCCTATCTCATTTAGTTTTCATCCTGGACAGAGGGATATAAGTTTTAAATCACAGCCTGTCTTTATTAGCGGCTGACCGTAAAAAACAAACTCTTTACAAGCCCTAACTTTTGTCGTGCCAAGATCAAAACCACCAACACAGGTTGGGGTGGTGTGAGTGTCACTTCTCCCATTGCTCACCAAGCAGAAACTAAATCCAGCAAAAACATTTCATGTGTTCCACAAGCAACCCGCTAATTCCAAATGATGCATCGATAACACAGCCATGGCTGCCTCTTCTTAGAGTTATGGTTATCTGTTTTCTACTCAAAATATGCACATGGAGCAATTTCATCTGTGAGAACTTGGGAAAATTATATTAATCATCATAACTGAGTACGGCTTCTTTCTCAGCATGAGTCATAAATATCTTTGAGCATTAAACCTCTTTACAATAACATTAATTTAATCTATAAGGGGACACTGCGTGCAATAAATTCCATTTACAAATCTGAGTGGGCAAGAGAGAGAAAGCTGGAGCTTGCATTTTTAATTTTTTTTTTTTTTTCTTTTTATATTGGAGGTTGGGAAACAATGCCCCAAAAGAAGTTTCCCTCAGCCTGAAATTGCATAGCACTAGGAAGGAAAACAGAGCTTCCTGATTGATTTGCCTCTGTGCTATTGCTTAGTTTGTTGCCAGTCAGAAGTTTATATAGCTTAAAAGATTGTTATTGATTGTTCAATTTGGTGTTCATATATTTAGATTTTATTCAGGTTAGAGTGATGTTGAAAATTGGGGTCCACATACTAGATTGCCAGCACAGTGGTTGACAACACAGACGTTAAAATACAATAATCCTTGTAGTATAAAATGGCCATTGACAGTCTAATTTCCATTTTGTGGTTTATGGCCTCTACTGAATATCTGATAATGTAATTATGCTTCAGTAAAGAATGAATCCTCTCTGGTAAACTGAGCTGTGTATGCAATGCCAACGTGAATTAAATAAAGTGACATCAAAGCTCAGTCAGGGCTTATTTTAGGAGCACATTTTTAAACATTTACTATGGTTTGTTCTACGGTAATGCCAGCGAGCAGATTTATGGCTGTTAGCATATTCATGTTGGAGAAATGTGTTACTTCATTCTTTATTTTAGCCCAGGAGAGCAAACAAAACAGCTTCAGTCAAAGTGAGTGCTGCTCTGTGGCTTAGGTATGAAAGTTTTCAGAGGATGCCACCACCAGCCTCCCTAAGTAGCAAGGAAAGGGAAGTGGCAGCTGTGCAGTCAAGAAATTAAAACGTAAAGAAAGCTCCCCCAAATTATTTACGTGCCCCACAAATGAGACAACGTTTGTTTCTTGGCAATAGGTACACGCCCAGCTTTTCTGCTTGGCTCTTTTGCTGCTGGGTTTATAAATGTATAGGAATATACAATATGATCCTACGGTTAAAGAATTTCCTCCTGTTAAATTCCAGTTGTCAAGTTATGTTATGCTGTTTATAATGCAGTGAATTATGCTCTGTCCTATCCCATTCATTGCTAGCATAATGCAACTTAACATCAGGCCACATAACAGAATATGACAGTTAAAATTTAAAAGTACCCTCATTGTATTTGTGAATTGAATACTCAGCTGTGTGATTTAAAGATGGACTGGCATCTTGACTCCAGAAACAAGTAATGTTACTTGAATGCGTTTTTTTCCCCCTAATATATTTGCATTGCCGTTTTGACCTTCTTTCCAAGAGGAAAAAAAAATAACCCTAAGCAACTGGCGTGTATTGACACGGAGGTATTGAGAAGTGAGTGTGATGCTGCAGACATGTTTAGAGGAACTTCTGAAATCATGGATTTGATGAGATGGACCGAATCAGGATGTCACTTTATCATGTAAACAGCAGGGAGAGAGCCAAGCCTCACATGTGGATTTTAAATGTCCCAAAGCATTAGTATTAAAAATCGGGGGCCTGGTTGCACCCGCGATAAAGAGAGGTGTCAGATCCCATCATGGTTTATCCTTCCAGCCTGTGCAATGTGGATTTAGAGCTCTTTGACAGATCCTTTAGGACCTGTCAATGGTTCAGGAGTCAAAGGTGAGTCCCTCCACCTCACCTGCCCTTTTCTAATTGCCAGAGCTGTTGGCCAATAAGGAAACCTCTGGATTTTCCTCATCCTTGTACTGATATAAAGAATTCTCTGTTGCACCTCAATTCCCTCTGCTTTTCCCCTCGATGTGCTTTGCTCTCAGTGCTCTCAGAGCCCATATCCAGAAGCTCACCTGCTTCACCCTCCAGCCAGGGCAGCCCCAGAAGGGACAAGAAGAGAGGAGCAGCTCCCTCAGCTCCTTGAGAAATAGGTACATGAAGTGGGATTGGATAAAAGCACAAGTGCATGAAATATATTTAGAGATTGAAATATTACGAGGTATTTAATCATTTACCTGCCTGTAGAGCAAAATTTCTCACATTTCATCTTCCTTAACCTTCCATACCTCATATATTGCTCTCCCAATTTCCCCCTTTGCCTGACCTGGATCTTTGCAGAATCACAGGACCACTTGGGTTGGAAAAGACCCCTGAGATGATCAGATCAAGCATCACTCTACATGCTCATCCCTGGACTGGCCCTTCCCTTTCTAAGGTGAAAGATGCATTGGACTCCTTGGGTGAATAAAACATCTTTGGAAGGAGGAGATGGAGGCAGCACATATGCAAAGGCTTGCATGGCTGGGAAGCAATGTCCTGTTGTTAATTATGGGTGTCCATATGAAGGTGTCATTAATAGAATTTCCTTTTGATTCTCTGTAGGAGTGTCTCTCCTGCGTTCCACTTGGGTTGGTAACTTCTCGTGTAAGAATCATCGTAGAGTCATAAAATTCCAGAATTATTTGATTTGGAAGGGAACTTAAAGTTCACCCAGTGCCATCCCCTGCCATGGGCAGAGACACCTTCCACCATCCCAGGCTGCTCCAAGCCCTGTCCAGCCTGGCCTTGGACATTCCAGGGATCCAGAGACAGTCACAGCTTCTCTGGATAACCTTTTCCAGGGCCTCAGCACCCTCACAAGGAAGAATTTTTTCTCATATCTAATTCGACCCTGCCTTCTTTCAGATGAGAAAGATCAGGTTCAAAAAGAGTCAAGATGAATGCATTTAGATTGCAGACAGTGGAGGTAGCCAGTGAGACAGTATTAGTCAGCATGTTTGTGGTTTAGTCACTGTAATAAGCATTAAAAATATTATTTATTATTATTTATTACTTCTGAAACACCCACACACTGTGCAAGACATTTAATAAACCACATGAAAGGCAGGGCTGCACCACAGAGCGATGGCTGGATGGATTTTAGGTGTGACAGATTGCTATTAGCTTCTTGTTTGTGTTCCTTTGTGCTGAAAAAAATTCCTAAAGGTCCCAGCCAAGGAGACCTCAGCAATGCTTGGCACTGTTCAAACAAGCCATTAAAGAAAATGGCCTCAAGAGAGAAAAAAATCAAAGATTTGCGTGGTGATGTCAGAATTTGCTTGCTGAGCACCTTGCCTGAGTTCCTGTCACAGTGAAAGCATTAGTAGAGATGAAAGTACATCAGCATAAAGGCGTTTGTGGAGCTGTTGGATATTCTCACCCAAAAAACCACATTTCTGACCCCACAAATGCGGTTTCTGCTCTAAGTTCTGGCTCTGTACAAGGAGTTTGAGGTGCCACCTCTGCATGGTGTGCAAGTCCCACCAGCAGCTTCTAAAATCCTGCTTTAAGATATAAATCTGGGGTAAAGCTGTGCCACGACTTGCATGAGGCTGGTTACTCACCTGAGTTGTAGCTGAAAGTCTCAATATTTTGACATTGGCTCTGCCTAAGCCCTTCTCTGTGCAATCCTAAGCACATAAGAAGTGCTGGCAGCTTTTGGCAGCCCAAACGATACCAGCTCTGTGGTTTGGCCCTGTCTGTGCCCAGCACCTTATGGATGTAGGTACTTGGCATAGAACTAGTAAACTAATAAATTAATAAGTTAATAAAACCACATCAGTGGTTTGTTCCTTTGCTCTTGAACTCTTCATTGGCTCTTTGAAATAATTTCTCTGAGGTATTGAGGGTGCTTGTCCTGTTTCTTCACGCTGTGAGCTCTTCGTGCCCGGTTAAAATCTCTTCCCAAGCAGTTATCCATTAAAAGCTTGTACCCCCTTCTGGATGTTCAGGTTTTCCTTCACATGAGTTGTTTGTCACAGCAGATATGTTCCTGTTCTCTTTAGATCTTGCCCTTTTTTGTGATGCAGCATTTTCACCTCAGACCTTTCTTTTTATATTTAACGTTCCCCAAAATCCCTACACCCTAGGGGTAGTCACCCTCCACATTTCACCCTGTCCTTGGTGCTTCCTTTGCAAAATTTAACCCCTTTGCAGGATTAATTAGGAATGTTTGCCTGGGGACACAACCATATTTTCATCAACATCCAAGATTTAGTGGGAACCTCAGGGCTGGGAAAGGGGTTGGCTCTTAGTCTTGGATCAGTCCCACTCCTTTGTGATTTCACTTTGTCCCTTCTGCTTTTTGAAGTATCAATCTTCCTTTTTCATAACACTTCTTGAATATCCTTTCAGAGTTAGGTTTTTCTGTTTAAATATAAAAAAATCCACAAGTTGAGAGTCAGCTTTTGTCACAAAAAAAAAAAAATATATATATATAAAGAGTTACATTTGTTTTCTGCTGGCACCCCTTGCTTGGAGAGAGAGTGAAACACTCCTTAAATGTTTTCCAGCTGTCCTCCAGATATTCAGTGTCTAAACTTTAGGGCTTTTAGCTGCTCTGTTCTCCTTTCCTCAGCATTTTTGTGCCCTTTGAAGGGTGAGTGACCACCTAGACCTGCGTCCCTGAGCTTGCCTGCTCTTGGGAGGCTTTGGCCATCGACCTTGGCACAATGAGCTGATAAAATCCAGCCTCATTCAGAGTTTCAGTTTCTCACACACCACTTGGTCTCTTTTTAGGAAAATTTGTGCAGCAGAAGGGATCAATAGCAGGGAAGGGGCAGTGGGAACCAGAGGGATGTGTGGTTTAAAAGACAGGATATGCAGAATATGCAGGTTTGATTTTGTTCTACATGTCTGATACAACACACCCCAGTTTCATGTTTGCTTTTTAAATGTTTTTATTTCTTTATAATTCAATATACAACTGGACAGGGATATCCAATATATCTCAACATTTAAGGAATGAATGAGTTTGAAAAAGTCTATCCCCAGGAAAGTGGTGGAGTCACCACAACCAACTAGAAGTGGTACTTTGTGGCACAGTTCAGTGGGTGTGGTGCTATCTGGTCAAAGGCTGGACTGGATCATTTTGGAGGTCTTCTCCAACCTCAGTAATTCCACGCTTCTACAAGAAACTGAATGTGTTCCCTGGTAATTTTTCCTTTTCCTTTTTTCTCTCTCTCAGAGGTGTTGTCTTTTCTGACACTGCAAAAGGAACCTTGCAGGTAAGACTCTTCATGCTGTTGTCCTAAAAATGAGAAAAATATTTGTTACATTGCATTTTAGTTGGGCTTTTCAGTAGATGTAACCTGAGCCAGGTTGGTCAGCACAGGTAACTTGTACTCCATCTACTCCCAAATATTAGCACCCAAAAAGGCTCTTAGAGAGAGAGTAGCATCAATTTAAATTCCTTTTTTTTACTGTTTGTCGCATAAATTCAGTTTTTAGATAATCAGTACAATAATTATACACATGGAAAAACATCTATTAAAGGCATTTTTGACTTTCTGGGTGGTGTTTCTTTATCTGTATTTTAAAGCACAGTGAAAAGTAATTAATTCATTCCTAGATATATAACATATGGATATTTTTTATGGATTTATGGCACATTTTAGGGGATGTGAAAATGCTGCAATTATTTTAAAAGTAATGCAATAGAAATTCAGGGCTGGTTCATAGATTTATGACTGGATTATATTTTCCACATCCAACTGCCAAACATGGAGTAGATAAAATCTATGTTTCTTTTTGTCCAGTCTACCTCTTTTATCCCATCTCTGGTTTACATTGCCATGTAACTATAAATAAATATCCTGAATTTGACTTATTTATAAATTGGAAATTTTTTGAAACATATTAACCCTCAGAAAACAGTTCACGGTATTTAATTAGTAAAGAAAAACATACTGCACACAAAATGTCAGTAGAAATTACAGTAATAATCTATCCTTCAAAACACTATTAATTGCAGTTGATATTTAACCATACATTTCTCAAAAACAGAAAAAAAGAGGTGGACCCAGCTCAATTATTGGCTTGAACCTCTGAGAGAATTCAGATTTGAGTAGAGGCAGCAGTTTGTGGAAGTAGAGGAGTATTTATCCTATGGGTAATATTTAATCTGTGGTTTAATTTTACTTTTTAGTGCTAACTCTGACACAAGGCTTTTCTAGACATCACACATTCCTAAGCCTTTCTTGAGTAGCAGGGTGTATTTTGACACACAGAAAGGTGTTTTTTTTTAATCATAATATTATGGAATCAGAAATGTTTTGCATTAAAAGGGACCTTAAAACTCATCTCATTCCACCCCTGCCATGGGCAGGGACAGCTTCCACCAGACCAGGTTGCTCCAAGCCTTGAACACTTCCAGGCACGAGGCACCAACAACTTCCCTGGGCAGCATATGGTGTTTCTGCTGAAATTACTAAAATATGGGCTGAAACTCTTGTCTAAATTTAAGGAATTGACTCGATCACGTAATCCTTGAGAAATCACACCATCATCACTCATTAACAGCCCCGAACGGATCCAAGCCTCCCAGATTTATTTTCTCCTACTTTGAAGGCAAGTAACTTTACTGACATATTAACGTTCTAGCTGTGAATAGAATATCTCATTCTGTTTGAAGGATAGTTCCCTTGATCCATTAAATAAATACTACATTCAGGGGGGAAAAGGGGGTTAGACTGATACGCAAGAGCCGCCATCGCTGGGCGCAGATTTATGGGGAAAGGGAGTAAAAGGAAGTGATACGGCTGTGAAAAGAGAAATGAAACGACACTTATGGGCACTAAATCCTCCAGAATTGAAAAATATCAGCAATTTGTGTTTAGAGCACACAGTATTTTGTACAAATGGGTTTTCGTCGATAAATCAATGGTTTCTGGCGGCTACACCAAAACGTGCCATTTCTGCCGAGGTGTAGGCTGAGAATTTGGTTGTGTTCTGGTTTGATTCGAAGGCTGGGAACTTTCCCATGTTGGTCGGTGTCTTGCCCCCATCCTCACTGTGTGGTTAGCATGGATTTGCCACCAGCTTGGCATCCTTGTGTTTGAGATGAGGATTTTCCTCTCATCTAAGCCGAGCCTGACGATCCCAGCAGAACTCGTTGTCTGTCAGGGTTTTCTTCCCTTTCTTCCCTTCCAAGGTTAGGATGAATAAGACTCAGGAAACATCAATTCGAGTTCAGACTTGGAGTGTTTATTGTATCTTATCTATTTACAGTATTTACAGGCTCATGAGCCGTGGGCTAACCTAGCAAGCGAGGGAAATGAGGTAAAATGGAGTGTTTCCAGTTCTTACCAAGGTCTTTTAAGTGATAATTACCCAATACCAAGGTGACACCTATATTATTTATGGTTTTGACCCAATAATGACCACCCAAGGCCAGCAATGTGGACATTTTTCACCCAATTACAGAAAATCACCCAAACCCATAAAGAAGAAGGTGAAGAAGGACAAAGACAACACCCCAAATCCTCCATCTTGACTCATATGTATTACTATACACTAAAACCCCAAGTTCTAAGTTTCTAGGACTCCAACAGTTCGCCAGAGTTTGTGTTGCATCCTGAGTGAGCAGCTCAACACAGCCCTCATTTAACTGACTCCGAGGCTTATGTGCCGATGATTTCTGCTGGTAAAGTGTTATAATTGGATTATTGAAGTATTAGGTAAATTCAGTCGGATTTGCTGTTTGAAGTGGAAATACAAAAAAAAAAAAAAATGCTGGGATGCTGTTACTGCTTTGTCATACCTATTAACAACAGATCCCAGTGTTGCAGCAACAACAGATTTGCTTTCCAGTGTTTGGACTTTCCAATGTGTAAATTTATATTGTTTAGGTGGGTAAGTTGGCAGATGCCTGTGACCTCCACAGACTCTGTTGGGTCACTTTTTAAAGAGCACAGCTTTTATTACTTGAAATTTCTCTGGAAACACTATTGTGTGATGGGTTTCTTCTTAGAACAGAAAAATGTTGTGGCTAAACTTGTAGTGGGTGTCAAAAAATGATAGAATTCAGCACATTTTACAAAATACCCGTCTGAATGTTCTTATGGTTATAATTTCTCATTGCCCAGGTAAAAGAATAAACCAAATCTTCCCAACTAATTTTAAATATGTAATGAATCCAAACTTGTCTGTCAGTCTTTATCAATCTTTATTAAAGCCTTTATTCTTTATCACTTTTCACTGAAACCTTTATCTTGAATTAAACAACCTGTAACATGAGGGACTATTTGGCCAAATTCACCCAGCAAATGACGGCCATGTCTACCCTGTGTTTTAAAGAATACATTTAGTATTTTCCTAACATTTTCAAATGACCAACATTTATTGAGACTTGAGGGTTCTTGCGGTGGTTTTGAGAAATTTACATGGAAGCATGAATTCGATTAATATTTGTTTGGTTTTAATACAAATCTGGTTCTACCTAATCTGTGATGTTCGGGTTTGAATGACTGAGGCACCGTGGCACCACCTCCAGTTTTTGGTGCATAAATGCTGATATCTGTGTCTTCTTTCTACATTAATATTATTTGTCTTCATTCATAAAACCATACCCTTTAAACAGCTTGGAAGCAAATCTTGATGCCGCCCAAGCAGCTCACGGGAGAGCTGCGTGTCAGAGATGCTTTGAAACAGCAGCTACAAATATTCCAAAAAAAACCCCTACAGGCAGTTTAGATCCAGATGCAAACTGCTCAGGTCTTTCAGTATAAAACCCAGCACGGGGCAAAGCATCCCATGTGTTCCAATGTGTGCAAAACCCTGATAATGATTTATTATATCAAGGGCTGCAACCTATGTTTCCCAGGTGACCGCCAGTGAATGTAACCTGATTTTAAACAAGCTCCCTCACCTAATAAATGAGCTTTATTTGATGTGGAAAGCTCAGGAAGGAGGTTTGAGGGGCCCAGTCCCAGCACTCAGATTCTTTCATGGAGTCATCAGGGCTGGAGGTTTGGGCTCCCTTACTCAGGAGGTGCCCTGAACTTTGGGGTGCTGTAGATAAGGGGTCAGGAGATGATGTTTTATCCCGAGGTCTGACCCCCTAAATCTGCTGCACAACTGCGTTTTGGATTCAGAGCATGTTGTTTCCTGCTGTGAAAGTCTCACTAAGACTTGGGTCTTTTGTTCCATGAAGTTTGTTGTTCACAGCTCGTGGCACCAGGGAAGACGTGACAAGCACATGGAGATAAAAGAATGGATTTCATTTTCTGGAGTGCTTTAAAAAAGTGATTAAAAAAACCAAACAAACTTAGAATCACAGAATGGTTTGTGTTGGAAAAAACCTTGAGGCTCATCTCATTCCACCCCCTGCCAGGGGCAGGGACACCTTCCACTAGAGGTTGATCTAAGCCCCATCCAACCTGGCCTGGAATTCTTCCACTTGTTAATCAGAAATTGTTTTTTTCCTGTCTCACTTTTTGTCAGTCATGTAAATACATTATCAAAAAGCTAGAAGTAGAGCTCTGGGGTGGAAAAGTTGTCCTATATTTTAGGAAAGTCATGAAGAGCACCCACCATGGATGAAATTTCCTTTAGACCATGATGTAAAATTCAGATGCACAGCTTCTGTCCCAGCCTGGGTTGTGCTTCCCTTCTATGGGGTGCAGCCTGTAGGGATTTGGGACATTGTAGGACCAAGGATGCAGCAGCTGAAGATGCCATTGTCCTCACACCATTGTTCAAGCCATGCATGAGGTGAGTCTGGTGATTCTTGGGTCCTGGCTCTGGTGTTTTCAGACTGTTTGGTCTCTAAAAAAAAGTCCATCCTTGTTAAACCGTACTTTGAAAATAAAATACTTCTGCCAATTTCTTGTTTCTAATAATTTCCCATTGCAGTTAATAATTTAAAAAGATACGCTCACACTGAGTCTGGTCCATATTATGGACTAATAGTCTGCAAAAGTCCTTTATAAAGTCCTTTTTTTTGGTTATTATTCTTTTCAAATTAAGCATGTGCTAAAAAAAGCCTCCTTGTTTTTAATGTAAACCCTTAAAAAACCCCAAACAAAAAGTCTTTGGAGAGAACTTTCAGTGCCTTATTTTAGCCTGTGGCTGGTTTTCACAGCTGAGTCACAACAGCAGCACTGGTTTAAGGTGGAAGAGCTGGCAGAATCTCAACTCCAGCAAGGTTAGTGGGCATCACTCTAAACCCATGGTGTAGGCACACAAAATCAAATTTAGACTAAAAATATTCTGCAAAATGTCTTAAATATAATCAAGATTGACAGTAATTGTTGCATTGCTAAAGATCAAGAGCATTCTCAGAAATAGTTAAGAGGAGAAACAAAAAAAGTCAAATTACCTGGGACAATTTCTACCCCCTTCACTTGAATAAATCCGACACCAGATTGCAGAGCTTGAAACTGAAGAATTAGAAAGCACCTAGATATCACCCAAATCAGCTATCAGAAGATTAGAGGCTTTTAAAAAATATTGATGAACATCAGGATCAAGCAAAATATATCCAAGAGAGCCAAAGGAAGTATGAAGGGAAGTCGGAGACTCTGTTAGAAATTTCAGATCCTTGAAGGCTGGAGAAATTTAATAAAGGAATTATTTAAAATCGGTCTAGGGACATGTGGGAAAAGAACATATTGCTGGCATAAACTGGAGAATGTCCTAGTTAATATTTTAAGGAATCAAATGAAAGGTACACTGGGACAAGCCCTGCCCGATTAGAGAAAGCAAATTTAATTTTGGGGAGAGGTAAAGTCCTCAGGTCTGACAGATCTACTGGAATCCTTTATTGGTATTATTTCTGCCAGGAGAGACAAGGCAATGCAACAGACATCCTAACATTAATATTTTCAGACATCCTTTGACAGGGTTTCCTAGAAGAGGTTAATGTTACGTTGTGGAGCCGCAGAATAAGTGGAAAGTTGAGTTTAATGGATTTAAAATTGGCTAAAAAACACAAAACAAAGTGTGGCACACCAGCAATCAGTGGATCCTGTACCAGCTGGAAGGGTTAGTGGTGGGATATATTAGAAATTATCCTGGGTTTACAGAGGTTTATATTAAAAATTGTAGGGTGCTAGCTAATATTGAAAGCAACTTTTCAAATTTTGTTGATTGCATTAAATTGTAGGGAAATGCAACTGAGGAGAGAAACAATGACATAAAACTGCTCTGTAAAATCATCTCCTTTTTCTATCAGTGTTCAAAATTGCATGACAGAGCCTTCACTGCAAGGAAAAATCAGCCATTTTTGTGATGTAAATATTGCATCAAAAGAAAGTTAACAGACTTTGAAGTTTGTACTGAATGTTTTCAGGATATCAGGTGAGTCTAAGATTGAAATTCCAGAAAATTTTAAGTGGGAGTAAAACTTTCTAGTCCAAAAGAAACCAAATATATGGCACCTTTAATATAGATGCTTAACAGGTGAAGTTGTGAAATTTGGCTAAAAGAAGAGAGACAGTCCGTGGATTTACTGCAGTTTATTCATTTATGAGCTCATTAGTCCATGATAGAGCTGGGAAAATAATTAATTTGTCCTGTTTCAGGTGAGACTACCAAAAAAAAGCAGAAACTTGAGAAGGTTCAATTTAAATAAGAATCAATAGGGAATAAGAGGGGGGTAAAAAAGGATCACTAAAAATTGCTAAGAATTTTTTTGTTATTAAAATCTGAAGTTAGCTGATATAGCTGACCAAGGTGAAATGTTTAGATTAATTTCAAATTTTTAAACATTTTAATCTACTCTGGATCAGTTTCTTTTCAAATTCCACTTCAAAAATGAACCCTCAGCAGCTCCACTTTGAAAGCGTCAAAACAAACTGCGTCATTTCTGAAGCACATTTCATTTCAAACAAATATTGGGGGAAAAAAATCTCCTTCTTGTGGTCCGTTTTATCAGATGAGATCTGAATTTGTGATTAGATTACTTCCCAGAATTTTCATTTCTTTCGAGTGAAATGTATTAGTAATTAGAGAAAAAACTTCGTCCACTCCACTCAGGGGGGGAGCGGGGGGACAACAAAACAACATCTTTTAGCTGATAGGCAAAGGAAAAGGACCCTGTTTGCAAGCAAGTTTGAACTCTGAGTGATTTCACAGCCCGTGATCTGAGATAAATTACATCCTTTCCCCAGTCTTAATACACCAATTGAAGCCTTTCAGAGCTGCTGGGTGCCCTCATTCAGGGTGGATCCATCAAACATTGACTCAGCCTCAGCCTGGTTCTATATCCTCCCCCCACTATTGGTATTCAAAAAAAGGTTTAAACCACATGAAAAGTTCAGGCTGTCTTCACCGCTACCTGTGTGTGAGAGAAGCTGTACTAAAAGAGGAGGTAGATCTCAAAGAAAAAGATCTATTTTATCAAAGTTTGAGGGCAGCATTCACTGCAGTTATTGGTAACTCAGAGATGGGTGAGTTTAAAAGGCACAGTAGGGTTTCTCCAGTTTTTTTTCCAAGGTTTCTATTTTTTAATTTTATTTTTTTTTTAAAGTTCATGAGCCTATCCTGCCAAATGTTCCTCTGAAAACGATAACAAAAGTTCCATTTCTGGAACAAATTGTTTCTACAAACCATGATCCCAGAAATACAAACATGGATAAATGGTCCCATTTTAACTTTGAATCCGGTATAACTTACTGAAAACAATCTGACAATCTGCCATCTTGCCTTCAACAATGGCACAGTACCAAATCTGAGATTTACGGCCGAGAAAAGCATCACATCTTAGGACTATTTCTGAACTGGAAAAGGTAAGAGTGGAAAAAAATTCCCCCCAAATAACAGCAAGAAGAAGAGAAAGGAGAGGAAGTGAGTGATATCCCCTGCAACACCTTCTGGATAGAGCTGGGTATCAGGAGCCCCTGGAGAGGGAAGGATGTGGCACTGATGGCAAGAGCCAGAGTTGGGATTGTGTCCCCCACACAATGGCCATGAGGATTTACTAGAAAGCATCATGAAAACAGACCTGTGAAATGATAGACTCATAGGATATCCTGAGCTGGGAGGCATCCACAAGGATCATCAAAATCCAACTTCTTATATCTTCATGTAGCTGCAATTGAGATTTTAGGTCCCTACCCAACCAGCTTGTACTTGTGAGTATTTAGTAAATATTTACATCATTACTTGGAAGATCTTTCTCTCTGCATTCCTTCCTCTCTCCCCAAACCCCAGCTCGATCTGAGACACATTTCTCTTACATTTAGAGACCAATACATTTTTATGAAATCCTTTGTCATTGACACAAAAACATGCTTTTGTGAAGAAAACACCTAAGAACATTTCTTGATTGGCTCAGAGAGAGAAGTAGATAAAGCTGCAGTTCATATGCTGACTGTGGTTTATCATCTTGTTATTCAGAATGTAAAAGGAAAAAGAAAAACGACATTGATAGTCTATTTCTAGTTCTCATGAACTCTTTACAGGAGTACAGTCCCATCACGTCAGAGTTCAAGTACACAAATAATAATATTAGTCAGAATATTCACTCCCAAAGCAATTTTAACACCATTCAAAATATAATCCTTCCATGCAATATACCTCATTTAACAACCATTAGTGCCTTTTCCATCTCAGATCTCGTGTACCCGGTAATGATTTATTTCTACCCATTGTTTGAGCTGATTTCATTCTACCAATGGACCTGTACTAATCATGGGGAGTGCAATATGCAATGTGTGCTTGCCAGATATTTTTTAACTTTCGGCACCGCGCAATTTACAACAGAAAGAACTGAAATTACAATTGTTCTCTTCACTCACAAGAAAATAAACCAGAGCAAAATAAAAAAAAAAAGCCAACCAACCCCTTAACCAATTTTGCATTTGAGAAGGAGAGTTCATTTCTTATATCTAAACTAAACCAGTCCCTTAATTATACCACAGTAGGTTGATTACAGGCAACACTACACAAAATCTATACGTCTTGTTTGGCAATGCATCAAACTCAGGCACATTGTCAACGCCACGTTAACTCTTTTCCTTTCCTGGGACTCCAGCCTTTCTGGGCACCTTCATCTCCCAGTGGGCCAAATCACAGGATCCGTGCTCTGCCCAGAGCAAGGGAAACTCCCACCGGCTCCGGTGTGCGGTTCGCTGGAGCGGGAACCACGGGAACAAACGCCCCGCCATTAACCGGCGGCGTGTAAACAGACAAAGAGTCAGAATCTTGCAGATGAATTGTTCATGATGAAATATCCCCACAGCTTGGCTGAGTGGGCCCTGCAGCTGAGAGGAGAAGTTCTGGGTGCTTTATAAATAGGGAAAGCGCCGCGCGGCGTTCCCGCGGCTCCCTCGCGCAACGCTGCACCCGACAGATGATGCAACTCCCAGGCCCTCTTTCTCCTGCTATAATTTCTCATCTAAACTCTTAATTACACATCACTTCACATTCTGAGATATATAAATACTTTTTTTTTTTTTTTTGGTCAGATGTACACTGTGCTAATGGTATGCATGGGAGAACGGGAATGTTCTTTGGCATGAGCGCTCAATAGCAAAAGCAAAAATTGTCTCTCCAAACTCTGTTTCAGAAAAGTGAAAGCCCCCAAACTACTGAGAAAAGTTGAGATACTTTGCAAAACCAGCTCTCAGTGATTTTCTAGGTCCTGTGGTGCTGCTGGGGGCACATTCATCAATCGTGGTGTGGGGCAGTGGGAGCCCCACAAAAATCATGATGCTGAAGCCAATAAATGCTTCAGAAATTGGGGATTTTTGCTCAGAAAAAAATCCAGTTTGTTGATTTGGAGACCTGGCACTATTAATGGAAATGAAGGAGCAATCAGAAGGGGACACTGGAGATCTGATCTAACTCAGTCTTGTAGTTGTATGGAAATGAACCTATGAGGAAGTTGAGACTCTTCACCAGGAGCTGTTGTGACAGGACCAGGGGCAACAGATTCACACTGAGAGTGGGTTCAGATTCAAGATTCAATTCAGGAAAAAAATTCTTCCCTGTGAGGGTGGTGATACGTGGGGAGGCCCTGGCACTGCGTGCTCAGAGAAGCTGTGGCTGTCCCATTCCTGGAAATGTCCCAGGCTAGGCTGGAAAGGGCTTGGAGCACCCTGGGATGCTGGAAGGTGGCCCTGCCCATGAGCTTTAAGGTTCCTTTCAACCCAAACCATTCTGTGCTTCTATGAGGTCATTGAACCTATTCTGTCCCAGGGGTGCATGTCCCAGTTAAATGCACCTACTCATAAAAGAAATATCTGTGGAAATATTTTAAATTTCTATCCTTATCATTGGTTAATGAATCATCCTAGAAGTATTTTCTTACTAATTAAGAAAATTAGCTTACTAATACTAAAAGAATTAGATTACTAATACTTGTTATACCATATTACTGTGATATTAATTACTAAACTCTGCTTAGAACTTCAAATGTTTCCAATAACGTCCGAAACTCCTCATTTTCATCTCTAAATCTCCAAACTTTTTACAGGTACTGCGATGGGTGCCATCTGCACGAGGATCTGGTATCTTTTCCCTCCCGAGATTGATAGGTACCACCATATGGTAGATAGGATGCTCAACTTTGCAACACCGAAGGCTTTCCTGGCGACTTTCCAGGAGCTTGAGGGCCACACCTAATTTGCATACGCATTTACATACAATTTTTTATTTTAGATAAATGCACACAGGATGGTTCGGTGAACTCGTGTGGCTTTCTCTTTGATAGATGTCCTGGCATTTTTTTTGTTGTTTGAGCTCCTCAGCGATAAAATAGCTGGAGTTGAATCCAGCCTGCAATTAATATTATTTATTGATGCTATGGCTGTGCTCAGGGTAAGGAAGCACAATCCCATCTTGAAGAGCACCTCTAATTAGTCAAAGAATGTTCCTTGACATACTTTATACCAGGTGATTAGAAAACATTCCAATTTCAAAATTCTGTGATTGTTGGGCTCATTTTTTTTTTCAGAAAACAAATTTTCTGCAGCAAAATTTTTCATCACCTTTGCAAAATGTTGAGAGACAAGTGTGGGTGTAAAAGACATGACAGAAACAACAGGAATTAACCTCAAACAGGTGTCCTCTATGTCTGAAGATTGGGCACCCCTGACCTCAGCCTTAAAGTGGTTGTCTCTGAGGCCAAAAGATTTTGTGTTTACCCAGCTGTGATGGCTTAGTTGCCATTTTAACCATGTTTTACCATTTATTTAATCCTTCCAGGGGGCTCCACAAAAGGCTTATGGGTAACTGATCCTCCCCTTTCAAACTCAGCTGCTGAAAATCTCCCAGGAAGGATGCTGATATCTTCGATTTTCCCAGTTTGTGGGAGGTCAGGATTGCCATAGATATTCCCAAGGTAATTTGTGTCTCCCTGGCTGTATCCCTTTGTAGAACCCAGGTTTTCAGTAATTTCCTTCTAGTGGGACAGTTTTTAGTAATAACATGGCATTAGAAATAAAATCACCTTGAGAGTGAGAACAAATATCTCTAAGTAGAAGAAAATCAATGGAAGGAACTGCTGAGGGAGAGGCTGGACCCTTCAGCTCACCATTGCTGAAGATGCAGCTCTCCACCCACAGGCCTCCATCTCTCAAACTCAGTGAGTGTTTATTGGTGTTATATTTGAGCACAGAAATTCATCAGCAAAATTACTGTATTGATCCTGGTTTATATTTGAATGTATAGTCTGGTTCAACGCCATTTTTTTCAGGTCTAAGATAATGCTAAAGGACTTCATTTTGTTTGTACTTTAATGAATTTTTTTTTTTGTGAGTAGCAAACTTGCAGCAGTTCCTTGGGCAGGTAACTGCCCCTGATTCTCTGTTTTGAAAGTACCTCAGTATTTGAATGGATTTATTGTCTGCTGAAAAAACCCAAAACTCCGATGTTTGTGAATCTCATTCCTTTGTTAATCCTTCCAGGGAAAAAACAAGTTAAAGTTGATGTATTTGGATGTGAAATTAAAGTTGTAGAAATGTCATACATGGCCACAGAAAATGGGAATGATGTAAAAATATTTGATGTGGGTTATCAGTGGTTCTTGGGTGCTCTAATCCCCAAATAGGTGGCGAGGTGGTATTTTGTTGGGATATGGATACAGTAACTGAGAGCTTGGCAGGAATTTTGGGAGGAATTTGGAAGCTGGAAATTTTTTGGGGATCTGATCAGAGGCCAGGCTCAGATTTATAGGCACAATCAAACTCGATGAGGGGAAATTGAATTTCAAATGTGTTATCAAGAAAATTGGTGTGCTTAGAAATGGCCGGAGGAGAAGCTGAGGACAGGAGGAGTAAGAGATTTCAGTGTTTTGGACGTGCCTCTAATTCCTGGGTATGAATAGCAATATGATTGATGCAGCAATAACCGCAATGCTGTGGGGGTTTGATACCCAGAGGGAATCAATTAGCTGGATTTTGGATATTGGAGCGTTATGACCTTTGCTTCGATCATAATGTTGACAAGTGGGAGCCAATGGAGGAATGAGAGTCTCTTCTGATTGCAGTTGACTGGAGACACTGAGAGGAAGGTGGAGATCCAGATTTGCAGGAAATATCTTGATCCCAAAAGATGCCTGGAGAACAGGAAAGTGAGCCTTGTCCACACCTCCCCTTGGGACATGGTATGGGAGGAAAAGCAAATTTAGGAGCAGCTCCTGGCATCTTTGCACTCTTAGGTGGTCAAATCATATCCACCTTACACCTACGCATATCTTACACCTGAAAATCAAATTATTGATTCACAAGTGAGGGATGCTGTGCCTTGCTGCAGAGTGACACGAAGTCAGGATTTATTTGGGAATGTTTATCCTGTTATCCAGTTGGGGATTTATCCAAACTCCTTGCAAGGAACTTTGAGGGGGAGCTGTTGTCAGTGGTTTATGAATCTCTGATGAAGTAACAGCCTCTGCTCCTGCTCACCTGTGGATTGGGCAGACAAGGGAGCCTTGGTGGGCTTTTCTGGGATGGAGGTCTCAAATGGGGGAAAAAAAAAAATGGGCTCTATTAGGTGTGTTATGGTGATGGCTGAGCCAACTCAGAGTCAACTGAGCAGGGCAGCTGCCAATTAACAGGGTGGAGTTAATGAAACCACAGCTGCTGTGGCCAGTGAGTGTGGAAGGAGGAAAATCCAGGCGTGATTCTGCTGTTTAGCAGTCAGACTTGATGATCTTGGAGGCCTTTTCCAACCTTAATGATTCTGTAAATGAAGGACAATACTACAGTAGAGAATGGGGAGAAATTGTAGATCTCAATGGTGGGAAGGAAGGGATTTTGATTTTGAAAAGGTTGAAAAGCATTGAGATTGGTGAAAAAAGTTCACCATGAATATTTTTCATCCATTAATTCTTTATTGAGCTAAAGCAGAGAACTGGTAAAATCAGAGTTCTAAAAGCTGAATTTCTCAAAATATTACAATTTTTCTTTTACACAGTTTTACATTGGGATGAATAGGCTTGTAAGTTGTATTTTGCACATATAGAAACATTCTTATTTTTTTCCCTTTACAATCGTGCCAGGCTGATGATTTTCCTTTGACTGCTTCTCCCTGGCTGAATTAGGGCTGTGTGGTCAGGTAGCCTTTTCCTTTTCTCAGACTAACTCTAAATTAGATAAAGGCAGACAGCTCTGGCCTTCACAGAAGTGTTTTCCTGCTGATCCCTGCATTTTCCATCTTCCAGCTCATCTGCTGGTGAATATTCCCAGTTCTTCTCTATTTCTATGAGTCTTACTTTTTACTGGAGAAGCTCCATATCTGAGGAATGAAGAATGACAGGTTTCATGGCAGCTTTCTTGGAGAGCCTGGAGATGGAGGATTAGATTTGTGTAAGCCATTTCCACATTCAGGGAGTTACAAAGAAAGAGACAGATTTAGTTGCATGACTAAGTTCCCTAAAACAAGAAATAGTTTTGGGAAAAGTAGTAAAGAAAATGTTCAAATAAATGGTGCAGAGTCTCACAATTTACTTTAATCTCTGAATTGTTTGAGCTTCTGAATATTTTTTCTTTAGCTTTCCTAATTTCTTTATTTTGATTTACTTACTTATCAGTGTCCACAATACTCACCTGAGTGACTTTTCCTGCTCCTGGGCGAGAGTTTTTTCATTATTCCTTTTCACTGGACTCACTGAGATCTCCTGCCCAATGTTCCCCACTTTCAAACTCAGCTTGTTTGAGATACAGTCATATATGAAAGAAATTAATTAAGAGTCTGGGTGAAATGCAACAAATGGTATGTGCAGTTTTATTTTTTATAATTCTTATTTGACAACTTTTGTTGCGATTCCCCTGATTAGATTTGTGACGATTTTTTTTTCTTTTTTTTCTTTTTACCATGGTCACTTTGGAAATCTTTAAGCAAAGAGTTAAGAAAAGAAAATGTTGCTTCCAGACTTATATTGCTTGAATTTCCTAATAACTCACTTGCAATATTACGTTTTGTACTTTTACGTATTTTAAGCTACCTCACTCCACTGAAAAAAAATTAAATATTTAAAATCTGCCTCTAAATTTGACTGAAAATTTTAAATTAGGCTGATTAGACTGTTACCCTCTCTTTCTCAAAGGACCCTTGTTTTTCGAGGGACTCCACATGAATTCAAACTTCATAACTGAACATTTCAGGAAAACCCTACAAAAGTGTTTTGAATTCAACAACCATCTCTTACTCTGGTGATACCAATTAAGGTTTATTTTTCCCTCCATGAGAAAGGGCAGCTTGGTTGTTTTGATTCCTTTTAACTCCTTTCTGGTGTGTGCTTTGATGAGAATTAAGAAAAGGAGAGGAGTATTTTTCCTTGAGTTGTTGTTTTTTTTTTTTTTTTTGAGGAAACAGTCATTGCCCTTGCAAGGAATGAGAGTGGCAGTGTTTGTTACATTAATTCATTTGGAACAATCATGCCACCTGCAGTCACGACTCTGCATGCTGTACATTCTGAATGAAGTTGTCTCTTTTTTGGCTTCCCAAAAACTCCAAAGTCACCGTGGGAAATACCCCTTCCCTGAAATACATCAAATCTAGGGGAAGGGCTGTGTAAGCAAACAGAAGTTAGTAAAAAGATCCACGTGGAAAAAGCTACGTTCCATTTTTGAAAATCCCATTTTTTCAAGTTGTTTTCTTTTTTTTCTTTTATCAATTGGAAATGAGAGCCTGTACTTCCAAAATATTTTGGTCTTAGGTGTGAGAAATGCTCCAAGAATTTTTTCATCTCTGGAAGAGTTCAGGGCCAGGTTTTACAGGGCTTGGAGCAACCTGGTCTAGTGGAAGGTGTCTCTGCCCATGGCAAGGGGCTTGGAACTAAATAGGCTTGAAGGGCATTCCAACCCAAAACATCCTGTAAATTCCAGGCAACAAAATATCCAGGCCTGGTAAATGAACATGAAAAAGAAGAACGGAACAAAACCTCAAGGTGTAGGGCTTTGTTTGATTGCAGCTAAACGTTGCTGCTCATTAAAGTTGAATTCCTGGCAGCTGCACAGCACAGATAGACTAAAAGTACAAAACAATTACAGAAGAACCAATAAAATAAAAAGCCCTTTTGAGCAATGACAGCATTCAATAATTGTGTCAATGCTGCTTTAAAAGTTTCAGCTTCTGCAGCATCTCCAGTCCCAAAGTGTCTCATCTGCTTTCTAATTTTCCACAAGATGCTTTTAATATTTTGAGATTGATATTGAACCACAGGGGTCTAAAAGGTTTCAAAAGATCTTGCATATGCATTTGGAACCAAACGATCAATTAGATTAATAAAGGGGAATTGTAATTTATATATGAAGCCTGTAAACTCTTGCAGAGAGGTATGGAATAAGAAACCAGGCAGCTTGGGGAGAGCCAGGATTTAAGGTGAGAAAACAAACACACTCAGCAGGGAAAAAAAAAAAAAAAAAAAAAAAAAAAGGTGCAGTCAGCACCAGTTTTGTTACATTAATCTGATGCTTCCTGTAACAAACATGGAAGAAATGAGGAATTTAATACAGCACCTGTCAAGGTAATTATCGTCTGTAAGCAGTTGTACCTTGGGAATGGGTCTATTGCAGACACAAAGCAAAAGCTTGTAAATGGGAAATTGTTATTAATTTCTACGAGCCGTCCTGTTATGGTTGAAATGTTGCCTTCAGGCTCTTCCTTGCAGTTATAATGGTATTTTTATTTTTTTTTTTTTTTGCTGTTTCCTTCCTGAAGGATCGTTGGATTGTCAGTTTTATGTTGTCTTAACTGATAGTCATCAACCTTTGCTTAATCATTTTCTTCCTCCAGCACGGGGCTGCTGGCAGAGTCCCCTTCCTGTACTGGGGGTCCCTGGGGCTCCCCAAAACCTTGGGGGAGTTCCCATCTCTGCAGGGTTCCCCGTGTTAGTGCTTGAGATGCCATCAGCAGAACCAGAAAAAAAACATGAAAACAAGCTTTTTCTGCCAGAAAATACATTGCTAGCAAGTAGAAGTTTCCTTTCAAGAAATCATGTCTTTCCTACCACCCTCTTTCAGAGAAAATCAGTGGAAGGAATCACGGGTTTTTAAAGGAACCATCTACATTTTCATTTTTAAATGATTTTTTACAAAAAAAAAAAAGTTGATGGTTTCTTTTTATTTTTTTCTCAAGGCATTCTAAATACAACAAAATTCAAGTGTTTTAGTCAACCCAACCCATTTTCCCAGACCAGTCTTTGTCAAAAATCTTTAATGGGCAACTTTTGAACCTGTCTAACCTCTTTCAAGGTTTTGTGCAATGGGTTTTATGCAGGGTTCAATTTCTTGGGCAGAGAAGCGATGTTTTCAGCAGCTCCTCATGTTCAGGTGTTTTTGACCTGATGTTTTCAGCAGCTCCTCATGTTCAGGTGTGTGTTTTTGACCTGATGTTTTCAGCAGCTCCTCATGTTCAGGTGTGTGTTTTTGAGTGCCTCATGGCAGATCTGAGTTCTTCTGCAATTTTTCTCTGCTGGTTTGGAGGACACCAAATCTATTATGGGAAACTTGTGATCATACGAACATGAAATGGCACTAAAAAAGGCTAAAGTTAGCAAGCAGGGACATGTTTTTTTGCAGGAATTGGCTTGCTCCAGGCCAGCCTGAGCTTGTTCCTGTAGAATTATAACTTTGATGAAACTTCTGAAGTATTTGGTGAGCAACAAAGCTGACAAGATTGCTGTGTACAGCACAGCTTTCTAGCTGGTTCTTCCACTTATTTCTCTTCACAATTTGGGTAAAATCTAGGTCTAAATCTCCCCAAACTGAGCTGCTTTTCCCTTAATTAGAATGGATCCTTGAGAGCAGGGCTGCTGAGCTCTCACACCAAAAAACCCCATTGTGGTTGTGTTTGAAGGTCTGAGCTTCCACTGGCATCCAAATCTCCTCCTCCTTGTTGGTGTCTCTCTTTCAGGAGGAGGTTTTCTGGCCAAAACCTTTACACTTTTGGGGCAGGTGGGTCCTGAGTTGCCCAGATTGCCCATTCCCACCAACAAAAAAAAGCTGGAGTTGTGATTCCCATCCTTTCTTAATTCACAACATCTTAAGGTCAGTTCCAATCAGCACCCGAGCTCC
>VWYP01001864.1:343624-383624 GCA_013400435.1 Pycnonotus jocosus | reverse complement strand
TGGGATAAGAAAATTGAATTTTTAGGACATATAACAAGCAACACATGTAGCATGAAATCGTGGTGTTATAGGGCTGTACAAATAAAAGATGGGCTCAAGAGGAGACTCACGGCACCGCTTTCTATCCTGAAAAGTCAAATTATTCATCATTTTAAAGCAAGCTGTGCACTTAATGCTACGCAAATATTCTCAAAAATGTGCTTAATATTCAGCATTTGTGGAACACTATTCAAAAACAGGGTTTTTAAATTTTTTTTTTCCTCTCTGCATTTTCTCTTGCAGAGAATCTCTAATTGCTCAGACACCTTTGAAGTTCAAGATATGTCATTATCACTCACTGGCATAAAGTGCAACAGAAAATCCTGCATTTAAAACCCCAAATGTTCCAAGTTTGCGCTCATCCAAATTTCTACAATTAATCAAATTAGGAAAGCAGCCAGTAGAACAAAGGTCCATCAAGAATATTTCAGTTCAAGAGGCATTCTTTTGTATTAGCTCTATATCAAGCCACATCTAAATTCTGCAGAAAGTGTCAGATTCCAGGACTTTATTTCCATCTCAGACATAGTTTTTTTGTGTGTGTTTGGGGAGGTTTTGTGGGGCTTTCCCCTAAATTTTTCTTCTGAAAAACAAATGAAAATATATTCCGTAAAACAGATGCCCTATAAATAGCAAAATTAATTTTGCTCTCTTTTTTTTTTTTTTCTAAATTATTATTTTCTGTACTCTCATTTTCACTTCTCACAGTGCTGAAAGTTGTCACATTTTAGGTTCAGCACTAAGGAGAATGGGATGCCTCACATCCCAAGGCACAACTCATTCCATGCCCTCTGGAAACTGTGAGATATCAGCCCCTGTGTGATGCACCTCCCATTTCCAACATTCTCTCTGTAAGCAGAGAAACACAATTTTAAACTCCCAAACCTTTAAATTCTTGAGTGCAGCCGTGTTCCAGGGACATTTATCACAACAAATCCCAGATTGCAGCGCCGGGGTTCCGCTGGCTCCCGACACCACACGGAGCCTGAAACGCTCAGAAGGAGCTGGGAAAGCCACAAGAACTCAGGGTGTTATTCCTTAGCAAAAGTGTGATTTCCAGTTCCCTGTCTGAGTGTTATGGAACAGAATCACAGCAGAAAACCCCCCCAAATTAAACTGTTTATTGAGGCACCTGGTTCTGGGCAAGGAGGCCTGGGGAATTGCCTGACTATTTTTTTATGCAAAACTCGGTTCTCTGGCTCTTTGATCCTTGCAATTTAGTGCCAGACGCTCGCTCTCGTTCAAACCTTCTTTGGTTTCCTCAAGATTTCTTTCTGGATTAAATCAAAGGGGATGCAGAGTGCCTCCAGCCTTGCTCCAGGCAGCGGGAGAGGCAGCGCAATCCATAGCGAGGGAGCAAGGGTGGGAGGCTCTGCCATTCCCAAATCCTCCAGAGAAATGCGGACTTTTTGTCCATAGGTGGTGCTGCATGAGCCTGGAAAAGGAGCTGCTTTTCCCATGGCTCTGTGGCCCTGTGCTTCCCTGGGTGGGGTAGGACCAGCCCTTGGTCTCTGTTGGTGTTTCCTTTTCCAGGTCTCTGCCTTTAGGGACTCCAAAAATTTTTGGTAGGAGCTCCACTTAGCTGTTTGGTACTGGGGTTTAGACTTCTTGAAGTTGTTTATGGTTAAATATAAAGTTGCAAAGTAAAAGCAGGAGAGTGGAGTGGTCAGGAGGGCGCTGCCAAGAGCTTTTCAAGGGAGAAGCAGGACAGTGACACAGCCACGTCTAGCCTCTGGTTTGTTTAGGGTCAGGCATTTCGGTTGTCTCTGCAGCTTTGCCCATCATTTTCGGGCAGAAATTCAAAGAATTGAGCCTTTTTCACTCTTTTCTCAATGCCTTTTTTTTTGGTGGCATAGTGACTAAGGAACAGATACAGTACTGGTGCATACTGTCCCTTTCCAATTCCATATATTTTGTTTCCTATTTTAGCCTTGGAAATGTTAAAACACAGACATTTCCTTAAGAACGCTCCTGTAAAGCAAGAAGGGGTGTAACCAGAGTCCTGGGTCAGATACAGCAGTTTTATGTCAGAAAACATTACAATAATTGTGGAATATACAGTTGCCGTGCTGACAAAAACAAAAAAGTGCTTTTCGTCTAAACAAACTCGTTTGATTTATTGTGCTTTATACTTATGTTGTATTTAAAATATTCGCCCCCTCTTAAACACTCCGTGGCTTTCCAAGAGTGTTGGAGAGCTATGAGGCCGTGTTTTTTTGGAGTGGGGGGTGACCTCATTATTAATCAGAAAACATCTGGGCAGGCCCAGCAGTGCCTGTGTGTGTGTGAGGTCAGGGAGCTGGGGATGGATTAGCAGCCCTTGCACGAACAGGCCACCAGACTCGTGTGCCTGGCTTGGAAAAAGCCCTGCCTGGGTCCTCCTCTCCAGATTCCACAGGAATTTTCTGTAGGAACATTTCCAGAAGGCAAGGAAGGCTTGGGGAAGGGAGGACAGGCTTTAAATAGAGTTTAGATGAGATATTAGAAGGAAATTCCTGACTGAGGGTGATGAGGCACCAGCATAGGGTGCTCAGAGCAGCTGTGGCTGCCCCATCCCTGGAAGTGCCCCAGGCCAGGTTGGATGGTTTTGGAGCAGCCTGGGATAGTGGAAGATGTCCCTGCAGGACAGGGGGTGGTTTTAAGGTCCCTTCCAACCCAAACCAGTCTGAAATTCTCTCTTAGCTCTACCTCAGGGTGTCCATGCCCCAGGAGCTGCCTGGGGAGATGCTGATGCCAGGTTCAGGCTGTTGATGGAGGAGATCGCTCGTGTCCATCGCTCCCCTGTGTTTGCCAGCCCTGTGACGGTGCAGGGTTCATGAAGACATTCTCAGAGTGTCTCTCCTAAAGCACAATTGTTCTCTCTGTTTTCAGTTGCTCAGTGCATGCTCAGGTTGACAGATCCTGCAGATGAATTAAACTTTCATGTTGCATTTCCAGCAGGGACCCCACAATTTACTCAGTACACATCAGGAGAGAAGATCTGTAATAAAAATCAGACAAGTGTACTTATTCTCCAGAATACAGACACTACCCTACCATTATGCTTTTTACATTTAACTGTATAAACAACAATTTAGTTTGCCCTTAATGTCCTAAATATGCTTAGATCCATCACGGTCAAAATTGAAGGGCAAGGCAAAAGGACAAAGAGAAAAGATGGGAAATGTTCCACAGAAATAACCCAAAATACACTTCTAATAGCACAAGCACACTGTTAAAAAATGAAGAAGTAATGTCACAGGAGAGGGTGTGTATTTATGGGGTCACACAGAGTGGAAACAAAGGCTGGCTCTGATGTTGTTCACCCACCAATGGAAAAAGATCCCTTTGGAGCACAGGATTTTCCTCCTGTTTATACAAAAGGAGGAGAAACTCCCTGTGCTGCTGCCTGGAGGAGGGGAAGCCCTGGAGGGCCTCCACAGGTCCCCCTGTTGATGGAGGAACTGGCAGGGTTGGTGTCTTTTAGACCCACGCTGCAAGTTTATACTCAGAAATATAAACTCCAAGAGGAAAACTTGTTTTTCTCTCTGCAGGTGAAGGGTTTTCCATGCAGAGAAGCTGTTTCAGAGTAAGGCAGTGGGTGAGCTTCAAGCAGGAGGTTTTACTCAGTGTAGAGGAAGTTTTGCTCAGCAGGTGGTGAGGGGACAGTGCCCATGTCAGGAGCTGTGGCTGAATGATTATTCTGAATTCAGACCTGTGTTTGGGCACTCATAAAATTCCAGAAAGGTTTGGCTGGGAAAGGACCTTAAAACTCATCAAATTCCATCTCCTGCCATGAGCCAGGGCACCTTCCAGGTTGATCAGATCTCCATCCAACCTTGACTTCTGGGAATGGGGAGTGTTCATAAGGAATTGCCATGATTTAGACAAATAACTGAAGTACTTATGAATTAGGCTAAAAGTTGACTTTGTTTTTGTTGGGGTTTTTTTGTTTTGGTTTGGTTTTTTTTGTATAATATGCTTTGTTTCAGAGTAATTTACTAGTGCTTCTCCTTTTTATTTTTACTATTATTATTATTATTTTTACATAATTATGAAACATTAAGCCCAAATGTGTGACCCGTCTTTTATGATATGTAAATAAAAGTTCTTTCAACTGCAAATATTTTATTATCTTGTCTCAGCTCTGAAGCCTGATAGGCTGTGTTGGGGTTGAACAGCCATTTTGCCTATTTCTGAGGGATCAAAACATGTTAATGATGTCAGCAAAAATGTTTTCTCATACCTTTATACACAGCTTTTTAATACAATTCAGAACTGTGAGTATATTTTGTAGTATTTTTTCATGAAAGGTTTGAACTTTGTATAGTCAACCTATCAAAAATGTATAAATTATATGAGAAAAAAAAACCCCTGCATAATTTTTTTTTTTTTTCCCTGGGAAGTGGAGCAGTTAATATTCAACATGAAATGTCTAATCTTTAAATACATTATAATCTAACTGCTTAGGATAATTTTTGCTTTAATACCTTAAGAGTCTGCAAAGCCTGAAGGATGGGATTATTAAAATGGAATTTTAATGTCAAAATTATCAGAGAAGAGAACATATTGCTAGTGTTCATAAAAAAAAATGTATTCAATTTCTGTTTGATTTGTTCAAATAAGAGATGAGAATATATTTGATTATAGCTGGTAAGTATTCAGAAAGTTGATCAGATGACTGCAGGTCATTGCAACATAAGTGCTGTCAACTGTTGGGGATTAGCACAATTTGAGAGGCTGAAATTTGTGGTAACCTACAAACATACGTGGGCTGATGGCTTGGCCTGCAGCTTCCACAGAGATGCTGCACAGGAAAAGAGTCAGGAATAAAAATCTGCTGTGGTCCCATAGGGAACATCACCGACTGCCCAAGCATTAAAGAGAAAGGAAACAATCTGAAGGTGTTTTATAGGTATAAATAAAAATCTCTATTTTGCTTAAAATTTAAGTTTTGAGTTTTTCTCTCTGACTGTCAGGGGTATTGGGCTGGTGCTGAAGAGCAAAATCACAGAACTGTGGAATGTTCTGGGCTGGAATGGACCTTTATGGTCATCCCAATCCACCCCTGCCAAGTGCAGGGACAACTTCCACTATCCCAGGCTGCTCCAAACCCCATCCAGCCTGGCCTTGGACACTTCCAGGGATCCAGGGGCAGCCACAGCTTCTCTGGGCACCCTGTGCCAGGGCCTGCCCATCCTCACAGGGACCAATTCCTTCCCAATATCCAATTTAAACCTGTTCTCTTTCAGCTGGAACCATTTCCCCTCGTGCTGTCACTCCAGGCTCCTGGCACGGCCATCCACCACCTTCAGATGTCTCAGATCCCGTGAAAAACAAGCTCTGAAAGGTAACAGGAATAATGAAAACATCCCACCAACCTTCCCACCTGCCTTCCCCAAGTTATTAAATAATCTGGACAGCCAGCACCTCTCTGTCACCTTGATCCTACTGACAACTTTTCTTTTATTTCAATGTGGTTTCTCAGAAAAGTTAATCGCTTCCCAGAACGTGGACCTGAAGATCAGCAGTTTGGTCAGTTATTTTTATGTAGAAAACCATGTAAATTTGCCACAGATGGTCAGAAATTACTTGGATTTTATGATCTTAGATGTTTTCCCAACCCAAATGACTCTATGAAAACCAAGAGGCTGCAGCTCTAATAAATAATAAGCCTTTCAATAAATGTCTGTCAGGACTGCCAGGAAGGCACCCAAAAGGGATCTGACTCAAGGATAAGAGGGAAGGATTCATGTTGTGTTAATGGAAGTGAAAGGACTTCAGGTTTGGGTGTTTAAATCAGGTTTGGAAACCTTTTTTTGGTGACTTCGTTCTTCTAGGAAGATGTGGCATCGTTTGTCTGGAATTAGGGTGATATTGCGTAAGCTAACGAGGTAAAAATTACGGTTGAAAAGTCTCCTGCTGTGTTCACAGGCTTCTCCTGAGATAAACTGTCTGGTGTGGATGCAAATTTGGCAGGTTAGGAAAGAAGGAAGGGCAGGAAATGCAGGATTTGCCTGCAGGGAAAATGGAAACTCAGCCCAGGCTGAAGACACCTACAAGAGAAAGGTGCTGCCACCGTGGTTTTGTTTTTATCTCAACAATACAATTGAACAAATGCTTCAGAGAGAGAGTGAAAGGTGATTTCACAGCTATTAATGAAGATATCAAAGGGACTCCCATATTCATAAATCCTGATCTATTTGCACGAACGGTTGTGCACAGTTTTTACTTTCATAAGAGCACTCAGAGGGATTGACCATCCGACAGCCAGTATTAAGCATTTGTACAAATAATTTTTTTTTTTTTTTTTTTTTTTTTTTTCTTATTTGCAAAAGTTGATTTTTCTGGTCATAAAGTAATTTATTTTTTTTTCCCTAAAGAATTTACATCATGAATAATACACCTAGGTCACCTGTCCAACCATTTTATATATTTTTTTTACATTGGTAAGGATTTATTTGTATGAGGAGACAATCTATCTCACAATGAATAGTTGAACATTGTAATAGAACAAAAAAAAATATACAAATAACCCAGAGGTTGCAATATGTTTGTATAAAGTATTCAAACAATTTCAAATAACAACTGAACTTGTAAAAATCAACATCTGTTCATGGATTATTCATGAACAAAAATGGTAAAATTCCTTCAATAAAAATAGTCTTCAATGAATAGTTTTTGCTGGTTGCTGGGAAAATGATGTTCTTGCAACTGAAATCTCTGCTCCAGGACTCTCCTGCAGTTCAGATTCGTTAACACTAAAATTATCCTTTCGTACATAAATTGCAGCAACAGGAAAACGACACAAAATTCCAATTTAAAAAAGCCAGTGACAGGATAACGCTGAACTGTCTGAATTTAGGCAAGTGGGTGAAGGTTTTTCCACAAAATTCCAAAAATTTTTGGAGTGCATCTGTGTTAACTTGTGCAGGAACATTATCCCTGTTGCAACACAAACTTTTCTTGCTGCTTCAACAGATCCCTCCAGTGATGACTTCACAAGTAATGATTTAAAACTATTATTAGTAACAACACCAAGAGATCAATAGTTGTTCAAACCTAAAAGTATAATTTTTACCCAGCTGAGGGAGAGGTTGGAAGGTACCCTGTAGCTTGACAGGCTGACACAAAAAACACAGTAGGTATCATTTTCAGAACAATGCACATTTTTAATTTATGAATGTTCTTTTATAAACTTGTATGTACAGTCACTCTTTTTTTTCCCCCCCTCCATTGCTACATAATTATAACTTGCAAAATGTAAATATTTATGAATTCACAGGATGTTCGCTGGAAGAGAAGAATGTTAGACTTGCAGATTTTCCTTGTACTTGCAGGATTCACATAATATTATTTGCCATCATGATGTACTGAAAAATGCAAAAAAAAAAAAATATTCTACATTTGACTTTTCTGAAAAATACCATCTGGTGTTATTTTTTGAGAGTTGGAGATTAGCTCTGTAATTGCTTATAGTTAGAGATAGACATTACTACATTTATTGACAATTTTATTCTCCACAATAATCTTACTTATTTAAATAGTGACTTTGCTCCTGAAGGATGCCAAAGTGATTAAACTGATATTCAAACTCTTTGGATAGCATCACCCACCGCTGAAACGCAGCCATCTCTGGGGTGAGATATTGCAGCTGTTTAACAGCTTTGGAAACGAGGAATTCTGATGGAAACGGGGACATTTAGGCAGGTAAAATAATTATCCAGATTGGTGTTTGGCCAGGACGTTAGTGCTCACATGTCTACGTTGGGATAATTGCATTGGCTCCTTAATATCCATAATTACTCAGGGCCTTGGGTCAGCAGTTCCTGTCAGGGAGGACATTGCCCACGTGAAGCCCAACAGGGTTCAGGAAGGATTTTGGGAAGCTTATTTGGAGCCTTTTGGATTTTTCCTGGCTGTGTGGATATCAAACATCAACTCCTGAGAAGCCCTCAAGAGTTCCACTGTGGTGTCTGTGCAGGTTTGGAGGCTGTAGGTGGATCTGAGTTGCTGGGTCAGATAACTTTGATCCTGAAAATGGACCTTGGAATATTTTATTTGAATTTCACTTCCCTTCAGAAGTGTGTGGGAGCAGCTGAATTTATGTTAATTACATGAAGATAATCATCAATATCTTTGCTGTATTGGCCACCACAGCTTTCACAATTTTCAGGAGACAGTGGTTGTGATGTTCTTATCCATCACATCCCCTTCTCATCCTAGGCTGGCTTTTTTTTTTTTTAAATTTCAGTTGGTTCATCCAAGCTGGGCGAACGTTTCATGAAATATTTCCTCCTCAGAGTTATGCTAAAAGTGTTGCTGCCATTAGACTTTCATCACACGCCCGCTGCTCGTGAGCTAAACGGACAGGGCTGGAAATGTGAGCTGTCAATCCGGGTGTAACAATACATTTAGCTCGAGCACATCATCCACGTTGAAAGAAAACACTTGTCAAAGTTACAAACAAGCAGCTCCTGGGTAAGTCATCCTCCTCCTCCACCAAAGCTTCTGTGCTCGGATATGCCAAGAGTTCCTCCTCACCCACAGCTGCCAACCACAGTGTATTTTTGCACTGCTCCTCTGTTTATCATCTTGTTGATGTGCAATTGCATCCAGTCACGTGCCCCAGGACTGCTCTGTCTCGTTATCCACTTGTCAGGGATGATCAGGATATCCTGCCCGTGGATTTCTTCGATTCACGCGCGGCAAACCTCGAGCCGAGCTTTGTCTCTCCGGAGATGTCTCACGGAGGAGCGTTGTGGAATCATCATTCCCCATCAGATGCACAAATTCCCCTTCACCTGCTTGAAAATTTTCCAATTCCTCTTCCAACTTCTTGGTTTTAACATCTTTCTGAACGGACTCCAGACCGTGTAAAGCAAGTGTTTCTCTAGATTGCATAGAAAAAAAAAAATTCCCACTGTCTCTGTGAATAAGTAGGGATGACATGGAACGTGGCAGGAAAATATCCTCTCAGAAACAGCCTTGAGAATTGAAAACTGCCAGTGAAATGTGTTCTTGGCTTAGAAAATTTCGTATTTTAGATGAGTGGAGAGTGCTCCACGGAAAATGATTGGGTATGGAAGTAGGACTTTAGTTGTGGGAAGAACTCACATGGCTTTTATAAGATATACAGCCCACCAAATGTCTTAATCAAAGCTTTTTCACCCAGAAGTGATAACTGGTCAAAATTGAAATTACGTGGCAAAGAACGATGATAAATTTTCCAATATGCAAAAGGTTTGAGAAATTAAATATCAAAAAATAAGCCAAACTGTTTTAATTTTTCCAAGTAAAATTTCACGTTTGGGAACAGAAAGCTGTATGGTTTTCAATATTTGGGAAGTACATGAGGTGTTATAGGTCATCTTTAAAATTATGGAAAGGATAATTGTTGAAAGCCACAGTTTGTTCATCTGTGGTTACTGAGGTGGATCCATGGCTGCAGAGAGAGCTGTTGCATGAATTTACAGGTTTTGAGATTAAACACTTTAAAGGACAATCAGGATTGAACCTTTTTCTTAGTTTTGTCTTTTTCTTGATGACATTCAGGGAAAATGATTCAATTTTTTTTTAAAGTGGAAAATAACGGAAGTGGTTTCACCCAACCCTGCTTCATGCCATTGTTTCAGGACAAGATGTGTTACTATAAATATACTTTAAATTTTTTTGTTAATTTTACTTATTTACTCATAAACACGCCAAAACATAAAAGTATAATAAAACACCATCAAGTTATACGGGGGAAAAATAATTAATGTCTTATTCTGAGTCAGTTTTTGTTGAATTGGAAATTCTTGGGGAGGATTTGAAGGTTCACATCCCAAATCCTTGCTTGGTGCTGCAGAAATGTTCTGCAACACCAAGGAGTGAAACTCTGGGGTGAAAACTCAATGAGGAGATCCACGTTTGTTGCAAAACTTGTTTAAAAAGTTCCTATTTTCTTCTCTGTAATAGGAACTGGTCTGAGTAATTAACTTTTCTTTGCTCTCGGTGTCTTTGGTGTATTACCAGCCTGACATCTGCTCTGGGCCAGGGGGATTTTGTAGGAAAAAGAAATTTCACTGGTGGCTTCTGGAGATTTTGTGTCCCTGCTTGGCTTTGTAGAGCATCTGCCATAATTTACTCCAGGATGCCTAAACTACAGTAATAAAATAATGAATATTTTCTACACCTAAACCAATGTGACTTCCTTTTTTCTCCACCCCTTCCTGTCCTCAGCTGCTCTTACTCCTTTATAATTATCAGTTAAATATGCATAAAGGGAGCATTTGATCCAGCAAGTAGAAAATAGATAGAACTGTACAAAGTTTTTTTGTTTGTTTTCTAAAAATTAAAAAGAAATTTTTCTAATGTTTGCTTAATTACTACTTAAAAAAAGAGCTATAATTTGGAGCTATAAAAATTAAACCATAATTTCTGGGTAAAGAAAATGTGTCATTCCACTCAAAATGAATGTTGTCACTTATGATGGGAGAATGTTTTGGAAAGCTTTTGCCACATTTATTTGAATAATATTTTGAGTGAGTTGTCGTTTTAAATTGAAAAAAAGAGAATTCTTCCCTTTTGATATAAAATTGTTTGCACTTCTTCACAGTGAAAAAGAAAAAAAAAATCAAAAACCCTGGGGGAAATTTTGGGATCGTAACTGTATTTGGGAAAAATGACATTTTCAAGCTCCAGATGTGGCGGTCTGGATGTTCTGGACACCAGGAGAAGACCAGGATGCCCATCAGGAGCCAGATTATGACCTTTGGTGTTTATTTTACAGATGAATATTAATTTGGAATTCGACTATCAATATCACACTGTGGAGAAGATTATTCCCAATGAGCTGAGACATTATGGTGAGGTTTTGAAGGAGGTTTTTGTCATTTAAAATCTATTATTTTGCATTAATATTATTCTACAATAAGAGAAACATTTTAATATGGAAATTGGAAATTAATGTGAAGATACAGGATATTTCAATTTTTCTGTTACAAAAAGAAAGTCTGGAAGCTGTTCTGCCTTGACAGAGAACTAGAAAGTCACTTCCATTCTGAATTTTCTTAATGAAATTGCAAAAATACCCAGTGTTTAGATTGGATTTGATCCTGCATGAGCATATTGAAAATCTATAGAATAATTTGATAAAAAAGGAAGAATGAGTCACCTCTAGGGGGGAAAAAAACCCTTGTGAGCACTTTAAACAAATTGAATACTTAGAATATATGGAAAAAAATTTAGTGTTATAATTTCATTAAACCATAGTGGATTTGCTTTTATAGAGCAAAACAACGATAATAACAAAAAATATAATGTTTGACAGAAAGAAAGCTCTACAGGTGCTTTCAGAATTAAAGCTATTAAAAACAATTACTAAAAAATACTGCTGTATTCTTTTGAATACACATACTAAAATGTCATCTCAGGAATTAATTTCTAAAATAAAATATCCTACAGATAAAAGTAGGATACTTCCCCAAAGTAAGAAGTAGAAGTTTTAGAAGTTGTTAAAATCAACAAGTTGTTGGGTCAAGAAAATCTTTGTGCAATCAGATTTTACAGATGTAGAAGAAGGAAATGGGAGATGCTTTAAGAAACATTTTCAGAGGGTCAGTAAATTTCCCACAGGACTGACGGATGCTTGTTCCTCTTAAAACTTTTTTCCTATTGACAACACTTAAATGAATTACATTATTTCAGTCTGGAAAAAAAAAAAAAAAGGAGCAAATGCTGGAAGTGGAGCTAGATAAATTATTTTCCTCACAGTGTTGGGTTTCAATGAGAGGTGAATTGATCCTAAAGGTTCATTGATGCATCAGAGGAGGATGGAGGGATTTGCCTGTGGAACAGAAACTGCTCCTTCTGGAGGTGCTCTAATCTTGCATTTAAATCAGCCATGAAATGTCATCCCAAGGCTGAGGTGAGCGCAGGGATGGAGCATGATCTGAAATCCCAGCACACCTACAACTCGGATTTATTCTTATGCAGGTTGAGTGATCGTTCACCTACATCATTTTTATTTCTGGATGTACTCACAGAGATGTGTTCGAGCCAAAAGGCAGCGTAGGCACAAAAAAATGTGGAACAGATTAAAACAGATCACAAACAAAGCAGGAATCTTTTAGCCACTTGAAAGATGATGTTCCCAAATACAAAAACATGGCTCTAAGGTGAACAAGGAGCAGTTTAGGAAAGTAATTATAAACTGAATTTGATAGTGCAATGGATTTGATGACCCAGAAGATCCCTTTTGCTTTTGTTGCCCATGAAAAATGTTAGAGATAAGGTAAATATAATAACTATTTGATGTGCTTTTGGAGATTGGTGTTTGCATTAATGGAAATAGAAATGTTTTGTGCAACATTTGTGCTTAGAAATTTCACATTGATATGAGTGGTGCTGGGGGGGTCTTCCACGATTGGCTTGCTGTAGATATAAACCAACAATACACAAAATATAGGTAAAATCCAACACGAAATCTGGGCATCTCTGCCACCACAGTATCTGCACTGATTCATGGGGAACCGCCTGCAAACTCAGAATTATCCAGATTCAGTGTGTTTTCTTGCCTAAGGGTTACTAGTTGTGGTACTTCTCAGATCAGTGGAGGTGCTAGAAACGCTCAAGGGCTTTGTTATACTGGTGTTAATTGCTAAACTGAAACCCAAATTTGAACTCTGAAGTGTTTTTCTAATGTATCGTGCCATTACAAATCTGGACAGGGAGGCTGTTGTCAGCTGAAATAAATAAATGTGTAGTGGAGAAGCGAGATGCTGATGCAGTTGCAAAGTGTGCCTCTAGTTTAAATCTCACCCTGTGACCTGCCTGGGTGGCAATTGCTGTCAATTCTGAAATGCAGATGAGTATTTCCTTCCCCACAGGGCACGGGGAATTTGGAGTACCTGTGGGTAGCTCCAGATGGCAAATATCCTGCTGCTTTGCTGTACCTCCACCTTTTTGCTAACTCTTTTTAGGTTTTAAACACCCGTTGGCACTTTTTAGGGCTTAGGACTGTACTCATGGCTCTGATTTGGTAACATGGTGTGAGTGTTTCAGAATTTGGTTTTGAAAGGCTTTTTCACTGTGCTCTGCTTTTCTGTTTAAATAAGGAACTGGGATTTGATCGCTCACCTCTTTTAGAAAATTTTGAAATGTTTTTACCTTACAAGAAGGTTGGAGAGGGACTTTTGGCAATGATCAAATGTAGTGATAGGAAAAAGGGGAATGGCCTAATGCTGAAGGAGGGCAGGGTTAGATGGGTTATCAGGAAGAAATTCTTTCCTGGGAGGGTGGGGAGGTCCTGGCACAGGGTGCCCAGAGAAGCTGTGGCTGCCCCTGGATCCCTGGGAGTATCCAAGGCCCTGGAGCAACCTGAGATACTGGAAGGGATCCCTTACAACCCAAACCATTCTATGTTTCTCTGAAAACTGTGATATCCTCACTGTTGGGTCACTGGGCTGGGGAGAGCCCCACCGAGCTCAGTGCTCTTTGTGTGCAGCAGTAGCCCTGCCTGGGTGGACTTTACAGGGAAGCAGAGTGACATTAAATATTTAATTTTCATATTTTTGGCTTCCTTTGCATGTGACCACCACCTAACTCAAAGGCTCCTTACCGGAGTCTTAAAATCAGAATGGTGGAATGCAATAAAACAGCATAAGAAAAGCTAGAGTCTAATTATTATAATAGTTTTCGAGGTCCACTCTCACTATTAGTCATTACATTGTTCTGTGGTATTTTTTCACATATGACCAGGATGTCCTGGAAATTGTTTGAAGCGTGTTAAATTTGGGAGACTTCAGAAACGTTTCTGTGAGAGCTATAAGTGAACACAAATAAAACCACTAAGATGCCCAATTCTCTACTGTGGGAGCTGTTTACACCTGTAATTGTGCAACACCCTCATTTCAGTGGGGCTTCACTTTGGTTTCTCACTGCATCAGCTAAGCTGTGCATATCTGTTTAACTCATTATTTGTGGTGTTGTACAGAGTTGGCTTTATTCACACGGTGTTGGCTTTGAAGGCAAAAATCCAGCCCAATATCACCGAGTTCCCGTGTGTGGCTTAAGGAATTACATATTCTGCCTTTTGAGAGTGTAAAATTATAGTTGTGTAAAATCACCTAGCAGTTCTTTATCCCGAGCTGCGTTTTATTACCAATTTCAGATACAGCCGTGAGGTAACAGCTAGAAAGGTCACAGTGCAAATTCATGTGCAGAATTTAAACGAGGGCTGGTTCTTTCTCCAATAAACACACACCGGATGCAAAGGAGGAATTGGAACGTTTTCAGTAGGCAGCTCAGGCCAATCCAGCTCTCATCAGGGACCATTTCAGAGATTAGTTTCTGATGTCCACACAAGCACATTGTGTGAGCCTGTTTTCAGATAAAGTGCTGTTCCTGAGCTCTGCCATCCCCTCCGAAGGCTGCACAGGTCTGATTGCTGGATTTTGCAGCGTCCTGTGAGAGCTGCAAAGACCTCGGCAGCCCGAGCAGACTGGCTGCCCCTGCAAAGTGAGCCTGTAAAGCTTGATTTCCTTCTGGGAAAGGAAAACCTATCTGCGTGTTGCCCAGATTTCCAACGACCTGCCCCAGGACTAAACAAATATTCAATGGAAGAGGGAAGGGGAAACGTTCCCAGCAATGAAACCTCAGGTGATCTGGTTTCTATTCTCAGCTCCAACACTTGCCTTTTTTTTGTCAGCCTTGATAAGTGATTTAGCTGTGCCTTTCCCTTCGTCTTTAGAATAGGGATAACAGGAGCATTGTAAAGCCAAAATCAATATTGCTGGCAAAACGCTGAGGGTCACACTTGCTCAAAGGCCCACACAAGTGTGGATGTGGATATGCTGTTTTGAAGACATGAAAGGCTGGGCAGTTAAACCCTCCACTGGGATCTGGTGTCCTTAACCCAGATCCAGAGGGTGGGGGGCAGAGAACAACCCATCAACACGTGAGATTTGCTTTAACAAAGCACACAGAGCCCTTTTGGGGGAATCATGGCAGACAGGGATAGGGGAGAAGGTCTCCCCACCCTGATAGGACTCATAATCTTCCTGGCCCGTGAGTGGGACATGGCAAGGGCTTTTCCCAAAGGGTGTTAGCACAATAGGGTTTTCTCAATAAGCATTAACAAGAATTAGCTGGAAGAGAGGTGAGAAAAATCCCACTCTGCTCCCCCTCCTGTTCTTGGGTTCGGTAGCTTGGGAATGTTTGGCTGAGCCTGCTGGTGTTGTGGAGATGTTGCAGGAAACCCTCAGAGCTGTGTATTCGTAGAATTACAGAATTGTTTGAGTTGGAAAAGCCCTGTAAGAATGAGTCCAGCTGTTTCCCCAGCACTGCCAATGCCACCACTGACCCACGTCCCCGAGTGCCACATCCACATGGCTTTAAATCCCTGCAGCAATGGGAACTCCACCACTGCCCTGGGCAGCTATGCCAGGACTTGGAAACCTTTTTGGTGAAAAAAAAATTCCCTAATATCCAATATAAACCTCTCCTGGTGCAACTTGAAGCTGTTTAGTCTTGTCCTAGAGCTTGTTGCCTGATGGGGGAGTTCAGCTTTTACAGCAGCTTAAATGCTCCAGTGGCGAAGTGTTGGGTGTGGGCCTTGTCCATCAGATCTCCATGGCCAACTCAAGGCCCCTGAGGGAATGTCTCACAGACTGAGATTTTAGAGTAGAAAATAATGGAATTTTAATTGGAATGGATCTGAAATTACAATCTAGTTCAACTGCCTGACCACTTCAGGGCTGCCCAAGTGTTAAAGCAGATTTTCAGGTGCATTATCCCAATGCCTCTTAAACACTGACCAGCACGGAACATCTTTAAGATCCTTCACAAACTTTCTTTAAGTTTGACCTAGAGGTTAATTTCCAAAAGCCCAGACCTGTGGCTGTGAGAATCTCTGTTTTATAAGCTGTCTGTTCGAGTTCCTCAAAGCTGAGTGACTGCTTCATGGGGACGACGTGTCAGTCCTGATTACATTTGCATGTTGGTTTAAACGTAACACTACGTGCCAGAGCTTCCTAACTGGATGTGATGTAGCCTCAAAGTGATGTTTCATGCTCTGGGAACCTAAAAAAGTCATTGAAGGGAGAAAAGAGAGATGCCTATGGGAGAAATGACAGGAATTTGGGCTTGATTCCCCACTTATCAAGGTAAATAGTAAAACATATGTTGACTGAGTTGGAAGCAAGATGGGCTTGCAATGACTCTGACAAGGTGGGTGGTGCCTTAGGATTTGTCACTCCTAAACTTCTGAGGCCTGGGATGTCCTTCTGATGTTTTTTGGAATTGCCCATTTCTTGTAAATACATAGTAGAATGTATTTTTTATATATATCTATAAACTCCTGGTGTTTTATTTATAAAAATGCTGGTGGAGGTATTTATTATAAATGAAATTAATTTTGAATTAGCCTCCTTTTCCGTTCAGGAATGATTTTTGCAAACAATGCTCTGTTCTTATTATTCACTGTATAACGTGGAAGGACACAGCTCATGTCTCCTCTATCTCCCCTTGCCACTGTTTCTTCAAATCCTTCCAAGCAAGGACAGAATATTTGGAAGAAATTGCTCTAATATTCTTGAATCCACCTTGTCTTCTCCAGACTGCTTTTTTTGAGGGCCTGGAAGAGTCTGTGAAATTTATGGAGTGGTGGTAACACAGGCAGGGTGAAGGTCTACTGCTGCATGTAGGCAGAGTGGGTTATTTCTCAAAACATCTGGGATTTCTGTGCCAAAAAATGGGCATCCTACACCTCCATTCTCAATCTCTAAAGTGCAATGCACCTTTCAGATTTCCTATGAGCTTTGTGAATGCAAAGCTTATAAAACTATCCAATATTTTACCTTATAGAAAACTGTGGAAAGTTACTTGTTCCCTGTGTTAGAGTTGAGTGGACTGCAGTAAATAAGGTCTGGGGACATGGGAGAATACAAAACACCAGTATCTGAGGATGTGTAAAGGGTCTTTAACTAAAATTTCTCTAATGCCATGGCAAAAAGTGGATCCAGCCAGGGCAGACTAGCTGTGGAGAAAGAGAAAATACAGAGAGGGCAAGACTCCAGCAGACAGTCACTTTCACTAATTGTGGGTTATTTCATTCCTGATTTTGCTTTTCTTCTTTTTTTTTTTTTTCCCTTTTTTTAAAAAAAAATTCTTCAACATGTGCTTATTGTTTTTAAGTAGTGGACACAGTCCCCAAGATTCAAGGTAAATGTTTGACTTAATAAAACCCTATTTTTCTTCTCTAATCTGGCAAAAGTAGCACTTGCTGTTTGAATTCATGCTTGGATTCAAATATAAATCAAATTCAGAAACCAGTCTCTGCTACACCCCCCAAATCTTTTGATCAGAACAAATGCTTTCATACTCTCTGTTGTAAATACCATGATTGGTTTTATGTTTTGCTACAGGGGCCAAATTCTGGCTCATCATCACTGTGTCCATTAGATCATAATTTTGGAAACCACATTTATTAACATCGAGCGTGTGAGTCGAGCCATAGGAGCACCCCTGAAATCAGCACTGGACTGAGAAGTTTGTGCAAAGAGGAAATTAAAATGAAAGCTTTATATCCAGGTTTGGGTCAGAAGTTCGTGTTTGCCTCATTCTGGCAGAGCAGCAGCATCCTTCAGGAATGAAGGAGATCACTGGAGTATGAGTGGAAAACATGAGCTGTCCCATTGGATTTCTGTGCGAGGCGACTGAAGAGCTGTCAGGGACTCGGAGAGAGGATGGGGTTTGGAAAGGGAAGAAGAGTGTGGACCAGGATACAAAATCCCTGTGAAAATTTTGTTGCAGGCTCTCCTCTGTCTTTGGGGGCTTCTTATTATCAAAGAAACTGCTGGTGGTCGTGGACTTTCAGTCTATCAGGAACTGAGGCTAATCCATGACTAATGAGAGGCCAAGGAATCGGAGATACTCCAGAAGTTACTGAGTGTGGATTCATGGAAACATAGGCATATCCTAGAGAAGGACAACATCCCACCAAAGGGTGTCCTTGGAACCTTTCCATCAGGAACTGAGGCTAATCCGTAACTAATGAGAGGCCAAGGAATCGGAGATATTCCAGAAGTTACTGTGTGTGGATTCATGGAAACATGGGCATATCCTAGAGAAGGACAACATCTCACCAAAAGGGTCCCCTTGGAATGTTTCTATCAGGAACTGAGGCTAATCTGTAACTGATGAGAGACCAAGGAATGGGAGATATTCCAGATGTTACTGTGTATGGGTTCCTGGAAACATGGGCATATCCTAGAGAAGGACAATGTCCCACCAAAGGGTGCCTTTGGATGGCTCATGGACCTTCACTCCCGGGAACAACACTCATGGTAAAATCTGTGCACTGGGTGTGCCACTGCCTGCTGCTCCACAGTCTGAAACAACACAGCATGGAATCATCAGGCTTGGAAAAAACCTTCACCTGAACACCCCCACACCCACCAAACCACTTCCCAAACTGCCACATCCACTCGTTTCTTCAACACTTCCAGGAATGGTGACTCCACCACTTCCCTGGGCAGCCTGTGCTAGTGTTTAACTACTCTTTCACTGAAAAAGTTTTTTCCTTATGCAAACCTGAGCCTCCCTGGTGCAGTTTAAGGTCATTTTCCCTTTTTTTTTTATCACTGGTTGCCTGGGAGGAGAGGCCAATCCCCACCTTGCCCCAACCTCAACATCCCCTGACGTACAATCCCACACGTGGGATTTGCGTGTGTGTGCATAAACACACACTTGATGTTTTTCTCCATTCTCATCACATGTTTCATTCAATAGACTTATTAATCAACCATAAGAAATGAGTTAAGATGTTGAAACAGTCATGGCCTTTGTTCTGTGTCAGTTTTGTTGGCTTAGCTGACATATAGCTACAAGGCATGACGGATCAAAGTAATTAAAGTTCCAATCATTTACCTTTCTATGTTCAGTGTCAAGACAGCTCGCCTTCACCCCGGGTTCAGAGCATTTTCATATTTTTTTAACATGTTAGAGCTGTGCCATTTGCCTTGCTGTACTTAAGCATTTGACAGCATTTCCATTATAAAGTTTATATACCAAAGCTTGAGATTCCCCCTGGATTCCAACTTTGCACATAAAATTGCAGACCACAGGCAATCCAAAACCAATCCGGTAGCTTGGGAATTTTTTTTGCTGTTTGTTTCTTTTTTGTTTGGTTGGTTTTTGGGTTTTGTTGTTCATTTGCTTTAAGGAAACAGGTTTTTACCATCAAAGAACAAAAAAATCGCCTGTTCTGTTTCACTTAACTTCAAGGTAGATTTTTGTGTTTAAGAAACTTCTATGGAACTTATTTTTGTTTGTGTCATGAAATATGGCAGGAAATTAGTCCTAATCTTTACTCCTCCATCATACACATTAACTGATGGTAACTAAGAAATCACACATATGGCAGATGCAAAATCAAAATATGACATTTGAAAAAAGATTGTTTTACAGCCAGAAATATGGATAATGAGGAAATATTGTGCTGGACACAGGGATGTGCCAAACAAGGATTTGACACACCATGCACTGACTCCATCCCTCCACCTGTGAGAGCCATCCTCCAGGCAATTTCAGGCTTGAAATCCTTTGCAGAAAGTAAGTAATAATTCTCACATTTGAAGTGTACCTTGGATTGCAGAATCAGTGTTTGTGTTGCACTTTTTCCTATTTTTTTAAAGTTATTTTTTACAGGAAGTCCCTTCAAGATGAAGTTTAAACAGCCCACAATGGATTTCTCACAACTAATTTAATGTCATCTTCCAGTCAGCACAACTGGTTCAAGACCCCTCTCTTCTATCATTTGAAGCTCTGGAACATTAAACACTGTCTTGTGTTGTAGTTTGAATATGAGATTATTTAAGTAGCAGTGAATATCTCTGCAACATATCTGCTCTACAAAGGGAGCTCACATTTGGAGGTTGCCTGAAATGCTAATGTTTTATAGAAAATTATATATAAAACTGTTCTTTAACCAGCTATTTTTTCCTTTGTACAACATTTTTTTTAAAAAAATTGATTCTAAACTCCAATTTAGCAACTAAACCAGTGATTTTATTTGAAGAGAAGCACTAAAGAGCTGGCTTTAAAAACATTTAACTCTGGTTTTACATTTTAAAAGTATGCTAATATCATGAAGGATCAAATTGCTGGAATATTTTTTATGAAATCTGATTTTTTTTTTCCTGAAAGTTTACAGACTAAAGTTGGGTATGAACAGGAAGAAATCAATTAATTCTTTTTGAGCTAATTTGCAGATTTGAGTAAATTTTGTGTCCCACAGAAGTTAATAGGAGTCCTTTAGCTTTGATTTAAATCCTGTCCAGATATAATCTCCTGAATTCAGCACATCTTTACTGCATGTTCCGGTGCAGAAACTTGTCTTGTGGACTAAAACAATTTCACCCAATTTTTTTTTGCTTGTTTTTTTTGTTTTTACAAGGGTGTGCATTTTTTTGAGCGCAGTATTATGGAGTGGTGTGTATGTACGTACACTTCAAACCAGTTTGGTGTTTGAATGCATGGTTGCTGTTAGGCAGCCTATCATTACTCAGTGAAAGAGGTCATTAATTTGGTGTAAAATAGAGGAAGTAAAACCCACACATGATTCCTTGGTGTAGGCTCCCTACCCAGTGAGTAATAGCGGAGCAACCTGATAGCAAGGTCGGTGTTTTGCATTTAAATAGCCTCTAGTGAGGACAGAAATACTAAAAACACTTTTGTTATGCACAAACAGAGCTGGGATTTGTCTGTGTTAAAAGTGATCTTTGTGGCCTGCTCTGATTTTCATTTTCTGCCATTCTGGGGAGTTAATGCAGGTGATACAATGCTTAGCTCTTTGCTAATAGAATAGAGAATTCCAGGATGGCTGAGGTTGGAAAAGCTCTCCAAGATCATCAAGTCCAAGCTGTGCCCCATCCCCACCTCGTCCCCAGAGCTCTGAGTGCCATGGCCAGGAATTCCTGGGATGGGGACGCCTCCAGGGATGGGGACTCCAAACCTCCCTGCGCAGCCCCTTCCAAGACCTGACCACCCTTTCCATGGAGAAATTCCTCCCAATGTTTAAATTAAGCCTCTCCCTGGTTTGAGGCCATTTCTCTCATCCTGTCCCTGTTCCCTGACTGCCCCTCCTGTCAGGGGGTTGTGGAGGTCTCCCTTGAGCCTCCTTTTCTTCAGCTGCTTCAACTGCTCCTCATGGGATTGACTCTCCAGACCCTTCACCAGAATCACCACATTCCCAATATCACACATTGCTAATGACTGACATCAGCCAGGCATTTTTATCCTGAAAAATGGAAAAAGTGAATGTATCAATAGGAAATATTTGGATATGTATTTGGATATATCCAGATTGTGCAACATGGAGGCTGAGTGATGAGGCCTGTGAATGTCAGACTGAATGAAAACCCAAAGAAATGTCAGCTCTGCTCCCACTGTGACCCTTGAGCAAGTTACATCAGGAGCCTGCATCTCAGTGGGATCACACAGTGCAAGGCTTGGCTTCCTTGGAGAAGCGCTTTAAAACTGGCAAATGAAAAACCTACTCCATAATGCACTATCAAATGTGATTATTATTGAGTTACCAGTTACCCTTATTGAGTTATTAACTTGGCAAAAATGTGTCCAGAGCAAAGAGGGCAGCCAGATAAAAGCAGATGCTGATAAAGTTTCTGTTCTTCCCTCTGTGTAGTCATGGGATGGTGAAAGGAAGAAAATATTCATGTGTTGTCTGAGGCCAGCAGGGAAATAGAGATGCTTTCCAAAAAGAACAAAAAACCCAAAAAACAAATGCAAGCAAAAAGTTCCTAATCTTTTATATTTATCTAAGAACTCCTGAACTCTATTTAGACAGGTATATTCTTTCTTGGGGCAAATGACTTAATTTAAATTAATGTTACATGATCTATAAAAATATTGTTTCAGGTCTCTTGGACTTTCCAAATGAAAATTGAACTTTCTAAGTTCATTCTCCACAACATAATAAACTTATTTTTAGTGTCAAGAATGTTTAGGAAAGGATGTTTTATCCACCTGTAAGAAAGTTTGATATTCAAACCTTGAAGAGAAGACTGCAAAATATTCTATATGGCACCAGTGTGCTCCAGTAAAATATAAACATTGCTAAGAACTATTTGGTGATTTTGAAGACAGGAAAGCTAGAAAATGAAAAGAGCAGAAATAAATACCTTTTTCTAATCCTTAAGGCTGAAAAATATATCTTTATAAATAATAAAAACTTTGTAACTGCGGTATTCTTTCATTTTTGATGAAAACAATGAGTAAAAAAAAGTTCATATCTTTAGATTAAGAGACTCTGTACCTGTTTCTTTTGACAATGATGCCAAGCTGTCTTGAAAGATGTAAGTGGATTCATAAATGGTGCTGTAAGTGATGATATGATTTGCTTTCTCTTTATTCCAAGTGTTGTTTGTGGCTCCAGTCTATCCTACACCACAACTTCATCTCAGTGAGTGAGGAGTGATTCACATATGTTGAGTGTTTTTATTAAGAATTTGTTTTGATTAGGGCTGCAGTTGATTCCTCAAGCCAACTGCCTACATGAAATAAAAAAGCATTACTGTGGGGATCGAATTGATTGGTGAACATTCCTGTCTGGTAGCAGAGGGAAAGACATCAAGGAGGTGGAAAAGAAAGATGTGGATCAGCAATCAAAGAGGAGACAGCAGAGAGAGGTCACTTAATGCACCCCTGCCTCCAGGTAAGAGCAACAGCACTTATGTCACTCTCAGCAGATGTTTGCTTAATTCTTTTTAAATGCCTGCAGTCACAGAGATTTCTGAACTTCCTCCTGATATTATTTCAGTTGGGAACTATCCTGACAGTCCAGAAGGTTTCCCTGGCTCCTTGTCTTACCTTTCTTTTTCTCAGCAATTTCGTTTTCTCTTGTATTCATACAAGATACTCCAGTGGCATCACAGATACCTCTCATCATTTGTGGAAATTGCTGCCACATCTTCTGGGTGAAACAGTTCCCCTCTTTGCTGTTCATTCTTTTTCCGTGAAGAGTGACCACAGAAGATCTACAAAGCAGAATTTCTTCCTCCTTGTAGAGACAGAGAAAATTCAGGTTAATCCCTCATCTTGTTCAGATTCCAAATGAAGCACCGGGAGATCTCATGAAAGCACATTCTCACCTTTACCTGAAGAGATTTCTTGTGATTGTGTACTGATTATGGTTAATATTGGTTAATTTGCAAATTTGAGGGTAAAACTGGTGTTAGAATCTCTGCTTAGAGGGGCTGTGGCTGCCCCTGGATCCCTGGAATGTCCAAGGCCAGGTTGGACAGGGCTTGGAGCAACCTGGGACAGTGGAAGGTGTCCCTGCCCATGGCAGGGGGTGGAATGGGATGGGCTGTGAGGTTTCTTTTAACCAAAACCAGCCTGAAATTCTATGATTCTCCAAAATAGTTTCAGTGGTAGCCAGGAGTTGAGTTACAGCTCATAGATAGATTTTATATATATGTATATGTGTGTATATATAACCATTATTCAGTTTAGCTAAAGATATTTATCAGTGACTATTTTATCCTGAACTGCAGAAAATTGCAGCCAAAAATGACAGAGTGGAACATTGCACTCAACTCCGTTCCCACAAACTTAAGTTCAGCTTCAGGAAACTGTAGATCACAAATTAATATTATTAGCCTATTTCATTAATTGAAAAAAACAATGTTTATTGGCACAACCATTTTTATGCCGTCTAAACAAATAACTTTTGGTGTCTTTAGGCTCTTTACTTTGGTTCTCACAGTCAGTTTATATATTAGTATGGCAAGGCAAACCACGCCACTCTCCAGGCTTTTTTTTTCCTTCAGTTGTACTTTAAAAGTTTGAATATTCAGCTGCACATATGACCAGGTGAAAATATTAACCTCTAAAAATGTCTGTACATTGCCAAAGGTGGAACCAATCCTGTGTGTCACACAATGGATGGATAACAAAGACCAGAAATTACACTTCAAAAAAGCAAATGTTCTGCAAGGTGAAATATTTCTGCAAACCTATAGCAGGTTTCACAGAGAAGGGAAAGTACTTTGGAATATTTTTACCCAAACTGATCCAAGAGATCATTAATTAGTTTACAGCCTTTTTTTTTAATGAAGGGGACAGTCTATCAAATCAAACAATATTTGCTACCAGGAGATGCCAAACTTCTCCACGATAGAAATCTCTTAACTGGACATCACCTCACATAATATTTCCTAAACAATCCATAAATAATTCCCTTGTGAAGAATCATGGGCAAGATCAATCCTGGTGGAAATTTCAGCTGCAGGGAAAAAAAAAAAATCTCCTGCAAGAAAACCTGTGGCAGTTTTTGGGATGAGAGAACATCCAGCAGGAAAGCTGAAGGCTGTGCTCAGGTGTAGGATGAGCAGGAAGGATTCAAGTGGCAGATTCCCACCGTTTCAGCTCCCAAGGGATTCACTAACCCCTCCATGACCCCTGCATTCGTGGGATATTCGACAGCAGGAAGCAGAAATCTCAGCTGCCCCATCCTCAGACCTTCTCCTGGGACACAATAGATCTTCTTCATGGAGACAGGACCCATTTTCAGGTCATTGCACCAACCCCAAAGTTGGCTTTTTTTCCTTTTTTTCCAACCCCCTGCATTATCAGATTTTAATTAAGGCATAAATAAGAGTCTCCTCCTCTTTTCCAGAATGACTGTTTTTATTGGGTATTTAAAGCTTTATTTACACAGCTACATTTCTGACCTGTACCCCAGCCCTAGACCTGGAGGACAATCAAATTGATTTTCAACTAATTGCTTCTATTTCATTTGTGGTGGTTCACTTTTAAGATGTCACAGGGTTCTGTCATTTTTCTCAGTTTTTTTATTTATTTAGTGAATTTATGCAAAAAGTAACCAATTCTTTATTCTTTAAACTTACTAAATTTTATCTTCAGGATCAATGAACAAAATAAGCACATATTCAATTTATTTGGAATTAGTCTCTTGCCATCCTTGATGGAAACCTTGATGCTTTAATAATTTTCCCTCTGAAAATGCACACCTACATTTTCTCTTTCAAATGTAATTTTTTTTTTTTTTTTTGGGATGTAGCTTATCTTGAATTACATTATTCACTAGAATGCAATATATTCCTTAAGAAAAGCAAAATAATCCAAAAAAATTTTCTTAGATGAGTGATTATAGATTTTATTTTTAATGACAAAAGTATTGTTATAACTCAATTAAGAAGGATAAATATCCATAGTACCTAGTGATATACTGCATATACAACAGATACAATACATTATTTTTCTCCTTTTACAGGTTAGGCCATTTTTGGTGAACTCACATTTCAGGAATTCTGAATTCAGAAAATTTCATTTCAAGGTGTGATTCCCATTCCTTCATCTATTTCAGCTTTTCATCTGTTTTTCTTGAAATTATAAGGTAAAATATCTCTGAATTTTCTTCCTCATAATAAAAATTTCTCTTATTAGCATAACACATATTTCTGATTTTTACATTTTCAGAGTTTTTTGAGAAAAAGTGTTTTCAGTCCTTTAAAAAATAGATGGAAAACTGGATTAATTTGGCAATATTGGCCTTTCCATTGCTGTTTTCCCACAACCATCCTACTTATTTCTACTTAATTTTAGTCAAGCACATAACAGAGAACAGAGGGGAGAAGAAATATTTTTGGCTGAAGACATTGGAATAAATCACAGCTCTTGTGAGAAAATGTCATGAATATCTACGTAGAACAGACAGAACTTAGATTTTATGAGAGAGAGATAGGGAGAGAAGTGCAAGGACTCGATTTATCTGCATCTGAATGATAAAGAACTGGCTGAACCCTTCTGGTATTGAAATCTAGGCTTTTGGAGGGAGTATTTTTAATTTTTTAAGATAGTGTTTTGGTTACTAAACCATTTATTATTCTAATTCAGAAGGAGCCATTGCAGAGATAGTTTGACCTACCCTGTACGGACTACAGCGCTCCCTAAATTAATTTCCACTGAAAAAATTGTATATTTTTTTAAAAACCCATAACTTTAATTTAACATGTGTTGATAGTAAACCCACGACTCTGGTAAGCTGCCACAAAAATTTTGTTACTTTGACTTTTTTTAAAAAAAACCACAAATATTTTTACCTTATTCACATAAAGCCAATGTAATTATTTTTCTTTGTTTATTTGCATCACCCAAATATTTTCAGTCTTCTGTGACTGTAATGAATTAAAAATAAAACAAATGATAGCTGTGCAAGGAGCATTCAGGGCACAATTTTATGAGCACATCGTTGTACCAAGGGTGGTGTTTGCCAGAGCAGTTTACTGAGAGTAAAATATTAAATTAATAGTTTGCAACTTAATGTTTATGAACCACTGTGAAGTTGGGAAGCCCAGTGTAAGAACTGGTTAAAGATAATCCTCAGGAACTGGGAAATTTGGATTTGTTTGTCTCAGTCCTACCTTGGCTTCTCTTATTGCCTTTTAATGTGGGATAGAGGGATTTTTTTCCCCCTGTATGGTGGGAATGGGAGTATCTAGCATACATTTAATTTAGGTACCATTCTATTGGAAGATTGTGCCCATTCAATCTTCCATTTCCACTTGGACAGACTGCTAACTTTTTGTGGAAATAGTTCTGGTTTTTCCTTTTTTTTATTTTTTTTTTAATTTTTATTTTAATTTTTTTTTTCCCAAAGGGCAGAGAATAAGGTCTGTGAGCCCTCCAGTGCTCTGCAGAGACGGGAGGGATGTTTGAGTGTTCTCAGGAGCTGAAAGGAAGCTCTGGGAGCTGAGGGAACAGAAGGGCTGAGACACTATCACCATCCCAGATACCTCACTAAGCTGGATAATTTGTCCATCACCAGACAAGTCCGACTTAGGGAGAGGATTAGTGTGGCTAATGCTACAGACACTGCTGGCTGACACATCTCCTGTGTAATCACTGCATTGTTTTTCTGTTTTTCCCCTCCCTGCAGCAAGGTGCTGCACTGGTCCAGCTTTCCCTGGGCTGTCCCTGCAGAGCTTCCTGCCCCAGATCCTACAAGGATTGCACCTATCCTAAAAGCAAACACCACCCCCTCCCTCAGGTTTTTAGTGTGGATATTAGTGAGTATCATGCTGATTGCTTATCTGTTTCCTTAATGATTTTCCTTGGAAAAGGAGATTTATCTCACCTGAAAGCAGGTTGTACACTCCATTTATTTACACATGGGTCTGTGCTGCAGCTGGAAAGTTCTCCTGCTTCCTCAGGAAGAATCCTAATTTTTATGTCAGTGGCTTTTTTCCATCTTATACCCAGGCTAACTCTGGAATTCTGTTCTCCTGATCTGTTTCCCAGCAGTATGTCCACCAAACAGCACCTCAGAATCTCCTTTTCCACCACACCAGGCAGAAAACTCGTAGGTGTAAGAAAATCCATGTGTTTGCCTGGTGTTGAGGACTCAATGCTTTCCAGAAACACCTTGAGTTAATAGCATGCTGTAACAAAACCACTCATTCTTATTCTGTCTGAGCAAGTCTTTGTTCCCTGAACTTGCCATGGGCACTCTGGTGCTTCAACTTTATCTGTGATCGCGTTCTTTCACTGGCAGGTCTGAAAAAACAACACAAACTAACCACCAAAACAGCCCACAAATTAAAAGAAAGAAACTCCTCTAAAGTGTGTATCCCCTCAGCTGTTTTAACAGAAGTATGTGAATTACATTTTAATGTTCATTAAGAGCTTTGCCTGTTCTAGATCCGTGGCATCTTTTTAGGTTAAATATTATTTGCTCATTTAATTACTACATTACTGCATACTCTGAACTTTTTAACTGAAAAGCGTTAGCAAATATGTTGGCTTTTCTCTGCTTCCTGGATGCTACAAATGCTCAGAGTTTTCTCCTCAGATTTCTCTTGCATTGCATCCTTTTGGCTCTCTTTGAAGTGAGCGGAATGGTTTTAATGTTGACCCAAACTGAATTGGTTACAGGAGATAAGAAAAACATTTAAATATAAATAGTGCATAGACAGAGATGATAAAGACAATTTCAGGCATACAGAAAAGGCAGACAAGGAAACTGAAATCAAGCAATTTCTGCACGAGCCTGGTAGATGACTGATTTCACACGCTTTTCAGCAGAGGAATGTGGATGTTCATGAAAACTTGATCAAGAGCCATATCCAAAAGAGCATTTGCATATCTGAAATAGAGTGTACAAAGATTTTAAAGGCCTACATCCAAGATTGTCATCCCAAACTGCCTTTGTTCAGACTCACTTAAGCCTGGAAGCAGTGTTGAACTTGGGGGGAAAGGGAATTCTCTGTGGGAAGCTGCTGACCTGGTCCAGGCCAGCTGTAGGGACCATGTCCCACGGGGACATCTGTGCCTGGCAATTGTCACACAGAAAACAGCTCCTAATTGCTTCCACAAGAGAAAAATCATCAGAGAAACGAGGCAGTGAGTGTGCTGCTCCCCACCTGAACTGCAGCAACTGCTGAGGAAGAGTGGAAATGTGGTTTTGTATCGTAACTTCCACGTATTAATGCTTTGAGAGGCTGCACTCAGCAATTATGGATGAGCAGCAGCAAGGAAGGCAGGATCCAGAAGCTGAGGGGTTTGAGTGAAACCAGCTCAAAGGGAGTCAGTGCTCTGCTGTCTGAGGAAGCAGTGGAGCGAGGAGGTTGTGTTCAATAAAACATTGGGTGCTGAGGATGGGATGCACGGAATTAAAGCTCTAAAGGATTCAGATTAGATGGGAATTAGCTGCTGTTACGAGTGGAAGTTTTTAGAGTAATATATAAACTGTCTGGTCTCAGCTGATGTGGTATAAAACCTGGTTTTCAGCCTTATTAATCATCTCCTTGGTGGTTGGGATGAGGACTAGGTGGGATGGAGCTGGGATTTGTAATTGATCATGGGTTCATGGAAACAGCAAACCATGGTGGGTTTTTTCCCAGAAACTATCTATCTTTTACCAGATTTTTGATCTTAAGGAAGCTCACAAATCATACAGATCCATCATTCATTTGGCTTTATCCCATGCTGGGCATCCCCTGGCAGCAAGCAGCCCTGGGTCCTGGAGACCCAAAGCATTCCAGTGTGCCTTTCCCCATGGACAGTGGATTTCAATGGCTGATTTTCCACCTGGCTTCTCCGGGCCACCCTGGACACTGATTGTTTGCAGCAGACAAAGGAAGAGGATATTTAAACAGGTCAACAGGATTCCAGGTTGGTTCCCACATTCCCAATTTCCCTGCAGTCAGGAGGAATCGTTCCCTGGGAGGGTGGGCAGGCCCTGGCACAGGTGCCCGGAGAAGCTGTGGCTGCCCCTGGATCCCTGGAAATGTCCAAGGCCAAGTTGGACATTAGGGCTTGGAGCAACCAAAACCATTCCCAACCCAAACCATTCCATTTTTTCTGTGAATCTCTTTGTTTTGTAGTTTCTCCTGCAGTTGCTGCCTCAGAACTTAACTCCTGAGAGCTGGAAAACCGAAGGGAATCCATAGAGCTCTTGCAGATTTGTTTCACTTGGATTGAAACCTCATTCCTTTGCCATACAGCCAGGACAAGGCAAGCTCTCTCTGGGATGATCATTTAAACAGGAAAACCCCCAAAACTATTTTAGGTTGGTTTGCACTGTCCATGTAAAAGCAAGGGATAAAGTTACTTTTGCATTTAAGAATGGGCTGCTTTTGATTTTTCTTTTTTTTTTTTTTTTCATATTTTTCTTCTATGTGATTATTTTCTTATTGGTCAGGGAGGGTAAATTTTGGGTCTAGAAGAATATTTAGTACGTGGTCAATACTGCTGCAGAGTTTATTGTTCTTTTTTCCTCAAAATTGAGAGTTAAAATGGAGAAAAAACTTGGACAACAATCTTAAAATTTCCAATCAGAGCTGTCTGTATTCCATGTGGCTGCATGTACAGGAGTTAGATGAGGCCTCGTCTGCCATCTCACAGCTCCTGACAGCGTTGCAGATCTGTTTTCTAGTGGAAATTCTGAAAACTTGTGAAATATTTATCCTTTTTCTTTTTTTTTTTCCTTTCTTTTTTTCTTTTTTTGTTTGCCTCTGCTGCTAAGTCATTATTGTCTCATCTCCCACAAAAACCTACCATCCAATTTCGGAAGCAGCCTTCATATCCATTTTTTTCCCGAGGAGGGATAGACGGCTTTGATTGCATTTTGTGTTATAAACAGCAAAGTGACTGTAGAAATGGCTGGACTTATTGCACTGAAAACCCCTCTGTGCTGAGGGCACTGTTGGCATGAAAAGCCTTCTCTGGGTAATGTGAAAGTTTCTGCCATTGAGAACTGCACAGTAGTAGTAGTTAGGGCTTTATTACTTAGTTCTAATTTGTATTGATGGCCTAAAAAAAGTAGCACGCTTTGCAGTTCTATGAAAGAAAAGATTATAAATGGAGATTAATTATAATTTTGCTAGCTCAGTACTTGTAAAACTAAAGCAATTTATATTCTTTCTCTTAATGATCTCCATTCCTGATTGCAGTAATGTAATCTAATTGTGATTATGATAGTATCTGAATCATGTGGGCCTCTATGTGATTGGAACTACTCTTTGCATTAAAAAGTAATTTTGGAGTAATGATGAAAAGTTACTGTGGAAAATTGGCAAGTAATATATTTTACTCTGTATCTTAAGTTTCTGCTTTCATTTTTGATTGTATCTTATAGCAAGGATAAGTATGATACTATATCAAGGATTTATTACATCAAAGACTTATCAATGATAACTCTGAGTATCGAGGATAAGCATGATATTATTGGAATAGTGCAGATATGGTCGAGGCAAGAAATTGAGGTTTTGGAGATACTGGGCTGGGGTTTGTGGAGAGGAAGGGTAGATGGAGGAGGAGCCCTATCAGTATTCCTGGGAGATGAGTGGCTTCAGAGGGAAATGCTGCCAGGATTTTGGCTGACATAGCAATGTCACCGCTGATAAAAGTTAGGCACAATAAAGGTAGTCAGGTGGTTTTCTGAAGGCTTCTTTGAACCTTTAGGGCTTTGCTTACAGATGAGAGGGGCCTTCAAGAGCGTCAGAACTTTGATAAGATGGCTTTTAATTACTCCTTTATTGACTGCAAGAAGGTAGAAGTAGGGAGGGAATACTCACATCTCCAAAGCCAACGCGGGATTGCCTCCAGTTCTTTGTGGGCCTTATTGAATTGTCTTTCAGAAACTATTTGAATTAATTCAAGGGTCTGAGCCAAGGGTAATAAAGGGTGTTGAACTGGAGAGGTATGAAAGATCCAGTGATCTTGACATCATTTGATTTAAGGTATTTGTTGAGGAGCAAAAAGCGACGCGAGCCTTACGGCAGGCTGACTTTCAGGGAGTGCAGAGTGTGCTAAGGAATTTTTATCAGGATTTTATTATAATGTATGGTAAATCTGCTGAAGAAAATTGGAATATATTTCAGAAACAGTTGGAGGACATTTGAAATTCATCCTGGTTTAAGTCGAAAGAAGGATAAAGGTAACAATGCCCAATGTGGCTAAGTAGAGTTGTATAGCAAAGAGTAAGATAAGCAGTAAGCACAAGGTGTTGAAAAAAAAAAGCCAAATCTGGTAAGGTGGAGCAGTTGAAAGGCAACAGAAAATAAGCAGAAGCAAACTGAAAGCCTAATTAGAAAAGCAAAGAGAAAATGCTGAATGCTAACTACAGAAAAAAAAAAATAATTGGGATGATGATAATATCCTGTGAATATACCCCAGCAAACTGAAAGGAACAAATAGATCCAAAAATCACTGTAGTGTGGACAAAGGCATGGAGGATTTGTTCAGCAGGTTTTATTTTTGTGTGTGAATACACAGAGGCAGATGGGTGGATGGCTGGGCAGATGGAGAGCTGCTGAACAAAGGAGGAATGTTTTCCTTTCCGTGGCAACACGTGCAGCCTCACCTGAGGAGCTGACAAACACCACAATATCCAGCTCATAATCCTTTCAGTGTGGCCTGATTGGCAATAAGGGATGCAAAAAAAATGAAAATATTGATCTGATTTCCAAGAGTCCATCAAACTTTAAAAGAAATCCAGAGCTCTGGGTAACATTGCTGATGGCCATAGCCACAAAATCCACCAGGACAGCCCAGAACTCTGAAAGAAAAGTGTGAGAGAAGGGAGTGTGGATATATTCCAGGATATAAATATTAACTTAATCATGATTGAGTGTCGTATCATTTGCTCCTGGGACTAGATTTGGGCACCATCAGTGCCCTTTTCTGACCTTAAACCTTTGGAGGTGAAGCCCCAGAGTCCTCCTGGCATGGAGTGGGCTGCACTTCCCTCCCCTGCAGCACAGCACGCAGCTCAAATAACAAATAAAAAACAATCTGTAGATATTTTCTGTCCCTTTTTCCTTCCAGAAGGAGTTAAAACTATCCCAGCTCTCTCCTGACTTCTGTTTCTAACTTGTGATTACTTCTAGCTGCTGTTTGCTCCTGCTAAACGTTTGTATAGCAAAGGTAACCCTCAACCTTGAGTTTGCCAAACGCAGACCCGGGTTGTTTTCTCCAGAAAGTCTCTATTTCTTTGCAGAAGTGAGTTTTTAACAGGCGGGATCGTTGTGAATTCCCCCCGATGCAGTGATTTTTGCTCCCCCTGCTGTCACGACAGCGGCAGATTAAGCAGCCCTTCTGCCCGCTCAGACAGTTGATAATGGGGATGCTCGGGATACTTCTGTTAAAATAACAAACGCTGGCAGCAAAGGGAGGAGGCAACCGTGCGGTATTTAAATAAAAAGAGCCAGCCCAGGGAATATTCCGTATTTTAGACCTGTGCGCTGAGCGAAAAATCAACAAGAATTGATCAGCTTGAAAGATTATTTGATCCTCTAAAGGACTACTCCAAACAAGGGAAAGTTACTGAAAAAAATAAATACAGACTTACATTGCTAAAGCTCTTTGTGTCTGAGAATGCTGAAATGCAGGCTGTGGAATAACTTGGAATCCTGCGCTGAAATTATTATTTAGACTGAGCCCCTTTCAGAGGTGTTGCTGTAACAAGTTTTTTTTTTTTTTTTCCTTTTCCAGTGATCAAATCTGATTTTCTTGAAAATCAATTTATTTTCCTGGTTCTGAAATGCTCGTGGAGATGCCTGGGAGGCTGTGGGGTGGCCCCAGTGTGGGAGGTGCAGCCTCTGCCCCATCTGCCCAACAGGAACCCAATTTTTGGGAGCTGAAGCCTTGCCCTGCAAAAGAATTTTCATTTCCTGTAGTCAGCAGTCCTGCCTTTAGATGCCTTTTGCTGCAACCACCTGTGGCATTTAAAGAATGGGGTATGCACTAAATATATAAATACTAATGATCTAAAGTTGTGTTTTACGTAGATAGTATATTAGTTATGTAGCCTTATATACTAAATATATATACTAATAGTATAATGTATATATACACACACCAATATATATTCCATATATAACATGCATATTATATTATATTTTGTATATAAATACTATATATACTATAACATGTAGTATATATAGACACTAAATAGTATCTATAGTATACATATACACAATAAATACTATATATACTATAACCTATACTATTATATTTATTATATGCACACTATATATATGCAGTACACATAATATATGGCGTATAGTATCTATGATGTATAGATAAAATAGATAGGTTTTATAAGTTTATATGTTAATAATTAATACATAATGTTATTACTAATTAATATATACTAACATAGATGTACATATAAAAACATACAAATGGAATAGATATTATATATTTTTATATCTATCTATCTATTTTTATATTTTTATATCCATCCATCTGTACATATCTACACATTTATTTCTTTTTTGGCTGAAAACATTTTTTCCCTTTGCATCCCAATTTCCCCCTGTTGGTGACTACATTCCCACTAATTTTTGAGGGTTTTTGGGATGCTGCCACGAGTTATTTCCCCAGGATGTGGGGGGACACAATCCCATTGTCCCGAGCAGAGGTGAGCAGTGACCCAATCCCTGCTTCCAAGGGGTGACCCAGCCAGCCTTTATTTCTGAAATAAAAGGAGAAGTGAGGTTCTGGGGAAGGTTTTTTCTGTCAGGAGGAGCCGGGCACACGGCAGGGAAGTTGGCCGGACACTGAGCGCTTTGTGCGTGCCCGGGGCCGGCTGTCTGCCCGCTCCCTTAAGGGAACTTGACAGATCTTTAAAAAAAAAAAAAAAAAAAAATCAATTTTAAGCTCACATGCCCCAGTGGGTGCCAAAGCCACTTCAGAGAGGCTGAGAGATGGCTGAGTCGACAGGATTTGACTTCCCGAGGTAGAAAGGTGACAAACTCCATCATGAGAAAGGGGCAGCTCAGGGCCTCCAAGGCCGAACCTGCTCCCAGGATCCGGGGCCCGGCGTTGTATTGAACCTATTTATCTCTTTCATGGGCCCAAGGTACCACGGGGAAAGAAAAGTTGTTCAAAAAAAAAAAAACGCTGGCAGAATTCAAGGGTGTAAATGATGAATTACTTTTCATCAGCTGAAAGGAAACATACTCCGGAACAATACTGAAAGGGAGCAGGAGCATCTGACCTCCTGCTTCAGAGCAGCCAATATCTTCATTCAAGAAGACAACCATGAAATTACACAGAAAATGGGATTGTCATGAACAGCCCCTTGAAATCTCAGTATACAGTCATTACTGCATGGGAAAAAGCCTTCATCCACACATCATAACTTGTAACAGACAAGGGAGGAAAAAAAAAAAAACAACCCACCCTGAAAACCGGCCTTGGAGTTACCAGTAGGAATGTAGAAAATATTTGTTGATTCAAACTTTTCCCCTCTAGCCTCCCAAATCACTGTAAACAGACATAACAACGTTCTAACCCCAGCCTAAGCCCGGCTTGCTGGCCGCAGACAGCTCCTTGGAGCTGTTTTGTAAATCAGAAGAAAGGAAGAGAGAGGAAAAGCCAGTCTATCACTTTATTTATATTATCTGTCTTTGGTGATTGATTTATCATTTAAGTGCTTGGAGAAGAGAGTCCAGAAACCATTGTCCAATTAGTGCTGCCCTCTGAAAGCACGGCACCATAAATATCCGTAATTATCAGAATCCCAACGCAATCTTCATCAGAGCTCCACAGTCAGGGCAGCAACTGATTTTCTGGGTTTGCCTATCAAAGTTTATATTTACCCAAATTAGGCAGAGAATAAAAAAGCAAACAAGAGGCCGTTGCTTTATATGAGAATGAAACCAATCACAGGGAATGAGCAGCCAGCAATATGGGGATAAAAATAACACATTTAACTGTTTATTTCTTGATTCTTGCAGATTTCTACATTGACTTTAATTAAGCTAGCCCTGGGCTAGTGGGCACGGAGAGGGGTGGGTTTTTTTATTCCCCTTTTATTTTTTTAATTCCTCATTAGGCTGTTTTTTTCTCCCTGGCTCTTGTGGCTTTAATGACTAGTCCCATTAAATAGGTCAATGGGCTGCTTTTATTTCAAGTTTTATATAGACCCATATTCCACTGAACCTTAAACACGGAACGCCCAAAGCCTTTCCGGGCAAATTCCTACATTCCTGCAGATAAAGATGCATTTCTTTCTCTTTTCCCTTCCCTCCACAGCTGACCTTCCATTGTGATGCAGCTGGGGAAAGATCTGGAAGGTTGGTACCACTCTGGGCCAGCCACGTTCAAAAATAACTCCCAGGTAAGCGCTTGGCTGAGGTTTGGAATCTGTGGGCAGCAAGGGGAAAGGAAGAGGAGTGGGAGCACCTAAATTCCCTTACATCACCTTTCCTGACCTTTCCCTCTGTGGCTGGATGACACCGTGTTATCCACGTGTTATCAGGACCAGGGGATGATGGATGAAGCCAACCTGAAGAGTGCAGGGTGGCTGCCTGGATGGAACAAGGGTGGTGGCACAAAAAGGCCCTCAGGACATCAGGGACATCACCCAGGGACAAGCCTCCTCTCCTGGGGGCCTGGCCCTTTGCAGGGCTCTGACCAAAGCAAACAGAAATGTGAAAGGGAAATTGCTTTGAAAGAGGGTCAGAAAGACTTTTTTTACCTGGGAAAAAGAACAAGTCTTGAGGTCTGAGAGTGGGGAGAGAGAAAATCCTCTGAGTTGGTAATTTCTTTATTCATTGTGAAAATGTTTTTTAAGTGACTTTGCCTGATGTCAATCTACAAGATGTAACCCTACAAGATGATTTTCTGTGTGAAGGTGTTTTTGGAAGCAGTCATTTCTCCCAGATATTTTGGATATTTAGGAAGCTGCTGCTCTTCTGGCCAGAGGTCTCCATGGAACTCCTCCTTCTGAGACACGAGGTTGGTGCCGTGGGTTTCTCTGCAGCAGAGCAGGGTTTCTCTTCTTGGAAATATTTCACACACAAGAGAGAATCAACATTGTTGACATCTCTAAATGCTCCCAGCCTGCCTGAGCTGCTGCACCTCAATCACATTAATCCAGCAAATGTCCTACACTGAGAATTATAACTCTTCATCTTCTCCCAAGTCTTCATCAGGACCTTGAAATGCTTTTTTTCATACACTCTTTTAGCAAAGTAGCCCACTCTAGCACCGATTTGGCAGCACAAAATAACCAGAGTCACTAATGTGTCAGAGAAAAACCTGGCAGAAAGGTGCTTGGGAAAAATTGTGGGCTTCATTGGTTGCCACAGGTAGAAAAAGCACAGCACTGGTGCAGCAAATTGGGTGATTATTAGCTGCTTAAAGATTCAAATTCAGACAGCCCTTCAGACACAATTTAAACCATTATTTTAAGTGCAAACTGGGCTAAAAATAATTGGATTCTCGGCTCATACCTCCTAAGCCTGTACTCAAGGCTTTTAAATGGGGGATGAACCAGCCCATTTTGGAGCTGTGAATCCCAGTCTGGAGGTGCCTGAGTGTCTCCTCTGCCCCTGAAAGGAGCCCGGGCAGAATTTCCTCCCCAGTCTGGAGACTTTCCTCCCCAGCCCAGTGCCTCAAGCAAGGAGAGATGGATCTTATCATCAGGCTGCAATTTGTAGGGTAATTAGGACCTTGACTGTGAGAACCTTTAGCCTGTCAGCAGTCATGGTTTAGCTCATAGTTAAAATGACAGTGGAGACTCTATTGCAGCTACTCTAAATCTATCCATATTTTAACTAGATGAGGTGATACGTGGGCTTGCAGTGATTTGTTTAGATATACAGGGGAGTGTCAAAGGACTCTTTAAACTGGGACTGAATCCATTTGATTGTCTGAAAGGTGATTTTGATTGCCTTTTCCTCCTTTAGAGCTGGATGGTGATGAGAGCAGCTTTCCTGCAATGGGAAAGCAGGGAATACCCAAAGTACAGCCAAGGAGAGGGTACAAACCTGTCACATGCTCTATTCCACATCAAAAGATGCCTTTTATTCAGATTTAACAAACTAGGCAGGTAGGGCTAATCAAGCAATTTGACCACTGAACAATTTTTAATGCTCCAACAAACTGACCTCAAACTACACAAAGGCTGTGCAGCTGAAATTTAAATTCCTTTTATATACATAGATTTATTTTTTTTTTTTGTATCCTGCCTACGTTTCAGCACACTTTTAAGGAGTTGTCATTATCCTAATTATAATTAAGCCACTTGAAATAAATTCGGAGATAGTAAACAGTGTAAAAATATCTAAATAGGGGAGCTGGTCCATTGATTTTATGGCTAAGTTATCACCTCATGTATAAATGCTACAATTGATAAACAATACCTTTAATTCAGCAGTCAAAATGATGCTATTAACTTGGAAAACTGATGAAAAAAGAATGCTAATGTGAATACCTCTGTTTCTAAGCAGAGTGACAAGAATCACTGCTCCATGTCAGCCAATCCAAGGGCAGATTGAACTTTTGGCACACGAATCAGTGATGTACAGGAGGAATTTTCTTCTCATTGGGAAAGGCTTGGTTGTTCCTCCTGGAGCAGGGAATTTTCTACCGAAATCACAATATCTAAAGTATTAACACCAGAGGCAATTAATGGGATTTCCAAGAGTGTCTGGGCCCTGGATGCCAGTCGAGTTTCTAGGTGATTTTTAAATGATGTCTAGAACCCATCTGCATCCTTTGGCACCCACGGCCCTTCAGACTGTCGGGTTTTGATGTCTGCCTTGATTGGTGATGGATCTAGTCTGGAGCAAAACTAATTGTGACTGACAGAGCAAAAAGACAGGTGCAGGATGGCAGAACAGGTCTAAAGCCTTGGTGCCGTGGAGCTGATGGACTTTTAGTGTATTTTTAATGTTTCACTTTCACTGGTTCCTTAATTAAATAAAAATATTTTCGATAGAGCAGCAGAAATCAACTTCTTTGACTGATATGAATCCTGTTTACTCTCCAACTCTGAACTCAGCAGGTTAAGTAATTGGGAGACAGAAAAGTTCCTATATTTCTATTTCCAGCTGGTGGTACACAAAAGGCAGGAAGTTATCTCATTAATGGGGCACCAGCTTTATGCAAATTATAGTAACAAAAAGGCTTCCCTTCATACTTTTCATAAATTACCTAATAAAGTAGGAATAAATGGCCATATTCAAGAGCCTTTGTTGTATTTTTAGCACAAGACTCTTTCTGTTACTGCAAATATGACTAAATGCGCCTTGTTCAAAAGGGGTGTTTATGAAATAAGGCCACTCAAAAGCTTTTATTCCTTAACAGCCTTCAGTTACTTTTATGGCACAAAATTAACATAATTAGTCACAGAGAATAGATGACATAAGCAGCGTGCCACGCACAAAAGGGGAAAACCAGTATCTAAGGAAGGTATTTTGAGAGATCAAAAATTTTCGAAGTGCTCAATACTAGAAGGTCCTTTTTATTTGTGCACAGCCTTAAGATACTTTCTTACTCCGTGAAATTCCCGTAATGAGATGCAGCAGACAGATGACATTAGCGATGAGCCATTAGAAAGAGGTCAGTTTCCTCTGAAAGATAGTCACTGTTCCTGCTCGTCATTAATTTGCAGCTTCAAAGCAGCGAGCATATGATAGTCTGGCATGTTAAGCAAGTTGCAGTTATCTTTAAATAACCATTTTTTTTTTTTTTCTCTCCCAGTTATTAGAAGCTAAAGTTTTTTAAACTTCTGACTGAAAGCGAAATTAAAGCGCGCAGCAGTGTAAAAAGGCTACGGAGAGATTAGAAAAAGGAAATCAAATGTGTTTTAGAAATGAAGTTAGCTTTTCCCCGGGGGAAAGGCTGCCTTAACTTTTAGTCCGAGAAGTTGGGGTTGCATATCGACCTCAGAGACTTGATTGCTTGCTGGTGGAGGAGAGAAGCTCGCTGTTTTTAGCTGTTATCTTGTTGGTTAACACGGCCTGATGTAAAGGGCAGAAATGCACAGCTACGGAAATAATATTTACCAGAAGGTTCTTGATCGAGGTGGGGGAAGATAAATGTGTCTGCTGCGCTTGTGATTTGGTGGGAGCTTTGGTTACATCTCTGCTTTGGCAGTGAAATAAATTTGGATATTAGGAAAAGCTCGGGAGGCTCAGATGTTCTCCATACATGCTTAGGGAGAGAGCACAAGTGCAGTGCAAAAGGCAGGAGGCAATCCCAAGGTGTGGCATGGAAATCTTGGTGCAAAAAGTCTTGTCACATCTCTAAATTGTGTCCCATGCCCCAATGGACACTAACAAACCCTCTCTTGTGGGTGAATTACCTGATAACTTTGAGGCATAAACGCACTGAAATAAATTCTAATTTATAATAACATTCATAGGGCAAATTAATACTTCTGATTTCCTCAAACCTATGTTGACTCCAGTAACTCTGGCACAGCATGAACCCACTGGCAATGCTCTCCTCTATTCAGCATTGTCCAGGCAGCAGGACATATTCTTGGCTTGAAGAATCAGCCAGGATTGCTTAAACCAAAACCCTTCTGAGGCTTCACCCCTGACAGCCTCAGCATTAAGCATGAAGTGAAGACCAGAAATTAAAGGTATTGTTGGTTGCTCAGACCTCAAATTCTCAGGTTTTGTCATTTTTAAGACCTGTGCCTGCCATTATC